>JAUBOD010001059.1:707692-719785 GCA_032353885.1 Nothura maculosa
GGGGAGGCAATCGGACCTACAGTTGACAGACTGTTTGTGAATCCGATACTGCCAGAATTGAGCTTATAGTTGCTCATACTATTTGGGAACTCAATTCGCTCCTAGGAAGGCGATCGGACCTATTTAAATTAAGACCTTCTCTTGCAACCCATATAGAGTAAGTTTGAATTTCTTTAATAAAATTTAGAAATTATTTATGTAAACAAAAGTTGTCAAGATTTTTTATTATTGTTATTTACAGGCTTACTTAGTATAATTATCACCTCACCAGATACGTCCCAAAAGCTGATGTGCAAAATGTTCTACACTAACCAATTTTAACTGGAAATATCTGCCAATGTCACTGTTACTTCTCATGCAGATGTTGATCTCCCAGAACTGTTTATTTTCAGTCACAATAGCTAAAGAAAATACAAACTTAGAGATACATTTTTTTTGTATTTTCTTTTATGTCATTGAAGCAATATGTTGCTTTTCATAAAATGCTTTTCAAAAAATATATCTACTGGAGCATGACAGGTCTAAAAAATAAATTACTTTAAGACATATAATTAAATGTTCATAAATAATTGAAAGCAGTTTGTTAAAAAATAACAAAAACTGACATTCCAGATAGTCACATAGCCCAAGGCATAGAAGAGCATCTAACTTTGGTCCTTCTTGAATCTGAAAAGTTTTTTTTTTCTTTTTTTTTTCTTTTACTTTTTACTGGACATGTTCTGGGAATTAGACATATGGTAGAGCTCAGCATTTCATTTCATGCATCTAACTTACAAAGCTGAATAAAGTCACTGAATCTAGCTTTCAAGGTCCTACCTACTTCTGTCAGGAGAAAGCGCTGAGGAGCCTTTAGCCATTCAGAATGCAGGACACTGTGCAGAGAGTTGTTACATACAGGAAAATGGAGCTGGTTGCAGTAGAGTTTTCTGAGGGTTGCTGTCACAAAATCCCATTTTCCAGGCAGTTGTATTCTAATTTCTTAGACACAGTGATTCTCCCATAGAATCGTAATGCCATAATATCTAAGGGGTTGCTAGTTGTTAACTCTCACTGTAACAAGGAAAATGCCTCAGGCTTCTTATCCTTTTGGATACAGTCACTGTTAGGTAGCACTGTGTGCTTCACAGAAATTAGGTATTGGTATTAGACATCTATCATCTATTCAGCTATGAGAATATTAGTCTAGAATAGTTTCCTAAATAACTCAGTCCTTGACCTATACTGAGGAAGATTAAATATATATATATATATATATATAATTATAAATATATATAATTCTATTCATTTTGGCAGCAGGGGAAGAAAATCTTCCAGTTTAAAAGCCAGCAGCAGCTTGCCTAATGCTAACAGAGATTATAAAGCCATAAAAGCCAAGCTGTGCTCAGTTCTGTGACACCTCCAGCCTAGATCAGGTCTGTCAGGTTTCTGCTACGCACACATCCATGCACATCTACTTTTCTATATGAAAGGCAGATGTACTGTAAGTAAAAATGATTTTTTACTTCCTCTCCTCTATAACACAACTGAATGACTAACCAGAAGAATCTGATAGCTGAACCATGCTCCTTAGGATCACTTGGTCTACAGCACAACACAAACCAACACCACACTAGTATCTGTCATTACATAACTCAACAATATATTAACCTTTTTCTTTTCTTTTTTTTTTTTTTCTACCATTCATTATATATGTATTACAGTGTTACCTTGGGCTGCTTTCTGAACTCCAGAAATGATCCATTGAGCATGGCAACTAGTTGTATAATCCTATAATCTATCACATAATATCTGTATTTCTAAGTTTCTACATGTGTTTCTACATGTGAGCTCCTGCTCACTCTTCCCAGGCAGCCGTATTTCACTTTGCAACTGGGTTGGTGTTTGTGTTCCACAGTATGAAGCCACTTGGGACCAAACGTAACGTCACTGCTTACAGTGCTACTAACAATACATACTTGACAGCAGCTAGGTATATACAACTTCTGCTGCAGTTAGGAATTATCTTGAAGAGAAGCCAACTTTTACATCAAGCTGGTCTCAAAAGAACCCACAAGACTAAGGACTTGTACAAAGGCTTGGGCAGGAAAAGTAGCATAAATACCACCAACTCAGATCTGATTAAGGGTTTTACTTAAGGGTTTAAATTAAGGGTTTGATTAGAGAATCAAAGAAGGGGGTTTGAAAGGACTAATCTCAAAAATGAATGTGTAATTTCACTTGTTTTCTTATGGAACTTGCGAAATATTTTACATTGTAGTGTCACATAATGCAGTATTATTGATACTGCTGGTATTAAATGTAAATAATTCCTGGGGTTCAACATTTTTTTTTCTGTCTTCACTCTTGCAGAAGTAAAATTCAATCTTAGCCACAATAATGAGCTAGATTTAATTTGCTGAATAGAAGGAATGTTCATATTGGTACTTTTTTGAGTTGTTTGTTTTTTTCTGACATCATCTCTGACAATTATTTATATCATTTATATCTCCTCAGAAAGTACTTTTTACTTTGTACATGTGGGATTCACTGCTAAAAGATGTAAGTCAGAATGCTATAGAGTTATAAAGGACCAGTGGGGGAACAGTCCATAAGCAGTTTTTAACTGCAGTTTGTAGCTGAACGAAGCACTGCAGTTGTTCACCAGGTGCACTCCACTTTTGCAGATAGGATCCTAAACACTGTGTATTTGCAGAAGAATAACACAGAGCCAGCATGGTTAATGACAAAATCACAGAAAACTGAAAAATAAACAAAATAAACACATAAACAAAGTATTCATAGAAGACATTTTCCAAAGATCTATCATTTAAAATGCTAGATGATTAAAAATATAGGTTTCATATGTTTCATGTTATACAACAAATGCTGAATATAAAGAAGATATTTTTCTCTATCTTTTTGGCTATATATCCTGCCTACAAAGAAATATTCCTCAGATATAAATGGCTGAGACAAAATGTAATGTATCTTCATATCAAAAACCATCCAAATCTTCAGTAATGTAATTTCTAAAATGATCTAATTTTCAGTACATCATGTTCTTGGATGCTACTTCAACACTTCTATCTTTTTAATAGGTTCAAAGGATACAATTAATCAATCATTTATTAATTGAAATTTTCAAAACATTTAGTGAATCTTAGACAGTATTGAGACTACAGAGGCCATATATGCACTACACGTTGCATAGTAATAAAAGGAGAGGGACTACCAGGGGATAGTTGCAGGAGTATTCCACACAGTTATGTGACATTCATTATATTATCCTGGATAAACTGCTTCCCAGCAGGGCTAATTAATTAGACTGAAAGCAATGCTGTGCTAATTGGGAGTGGTCTCATCTGAGGCCTTATATATATTATCATGTCAGTGCTCACAATCTTCGTTGGCGTATTCACTGCTAATCTATTTGTTGATGGTTCTCTGAAGTGAATAGTGGGCTGCAGAAAGAGAAGCAGTTTTCTCTGAAACTGACACTGGAATGAATTGATTTTTAGCTGTATATTTTGATGCACATTCTAGAAGCCGAGTGAATTTATTTCAATATTTGAGTACCAAACTTACTCAGTTTCTTTAATTTAACTGTATCAGGAACTAGATACTTAATTCTTGCTTTAATGACACTACAGTCACCAGTCAACAAGAGAAATAGTGCTTTGTATCCTTTTCTTCAGTAGTAAATGAATATTTTTATATTTTATCCAATATTTAGTCAATCAGTCTTGGTTGCAATGTTGTTTGAATCCAAACTGCCCCCAAACTTTGAGGGTGCTATTTTAAGGTTTCCAGGAAAACTAGCCCAACTACAGAAAAATACAAAGTACATTTCTCACCTCCTTATAACAATCAGTCTCTGATTGAAAAGAACTTAGTAGCACCAATGAACATTGTGACACATTATTTTTTATCATGACTAGAAAGCAAGACATTTGAGTTAGCACACTAAATAGCTTAGCTAGATGAGCTTCAATGATGACTAATTTACTGTTCTATCAAGTGTTCTTTGGAGCAGTCCCTTACTTTTTGAAATGTATGGCCCACATCAGGCATGCCACACTAAACCAGCTTACTTTCCTAACACAACAAACAAGACAAGTACATATAATTCTAAGAGAATTGACAGAATTCTAAAAATTATATTTATATTGTATGAAAGACATTCTTGAAAAGTATTTTATAGACTGAGTGTAGTGTAAGAAAGATTTTTTTCTTTCTTTGCCTCAGAGAAGAAGGACCATTCCTTATTGACTTATCGGAGGTGATTTCTTGAAAAACCAAAAAAAAAAAGTTCTTTTGTGTAGAGTAAAACAGGCCATATCCATAGGCTTCTCAAGTCTACTTCTTACTGATTGACTTGAATTCTGCAGCTTAACTCTATAAAATTATGTGTCTTTTCAAAAGAACAAATTTTTCTAAGGACTCAACAATCAAGTTCCTAATCCCTACAAAATTTCAATAAACCTTGATTAAGTAACACCTACCAACTCCTTTAAAAATCCCATTGTGTGAAAGGATAACATTACTGCATTACTGCCATTGTTTTCTATATCACTGCTGAAATTGTATCCAAGATATTATATTGCTCCTCACTAGCAGTTCCTGTGCCTTACTGAGTAGCTCTCATTTCCATCTCTTGCTTTTTAAATATTTCCTCACTTCTTTACAGCATGAAAAATGAATGATTTATGTATCCTTCTCTGCTCCCTAGCACCCTGAACGTTTCATTATAATTCCTAGCAATTAAACCAGGTGCAGATTGTAGATTAAACAACAATAGCATCCTCCAATTATTTGCAGCTATGCAAATAGAGCAGAAAGTTTACCAAAAGCTTCAACAGACAGGTCAGTAAAGGAGGCAGGGGAATAGTGGGACAATCCATTAAAGTTAATTAGCTTGTTAAAGTAATTACTTTACATATTAAGGAATAATACTACCCTGAACTTTTCTGGTTTATTTTTCATTTATTCCTTCCCTGGGATATAAAAGCAGTCCAAGATATGACCTATGAAAAGCTCCACTTCCCAGTAGCATGGAGAGAAGAAGGAAAAAACATCCTAATGAAAGAAAAAATATGTTTCTTTTTAATGTTAAAGTCACTCTTGAAAAAATCTGCTGCCATCCTACAAGTTAGGGCTGTGATTCATCTTGGAAACATAGTTAGGTTATATTGTTTAAAAAAGGGAATAACCCATGCCTGTTATACTTTCTTAAAGACAGTATGTTATATGGGATAAACGGGGGTTTTACTAAAATGGATATGTAATGTTTTCCTTCTTTTTTCTTTTTTTTTTTTTAATTTTTACTTGTTTATTTTTTCCCAGATATTCATCTTAAAATACAAGTTTGCTTCAGATCATGTGTTGAAAGGTATCTTAGAAATATTCTGATCTTTCTAAGGAGCACTGAGGAGCAGAGCTAGAAGAATCCGTTTCTCTCCTATTTTTTTTTTTTTTTTCCCTATAAAGTAAGGAGGGCATTAGTAATGCAGGAGCAATTGCCATGAAATTCCACGTGGAATTTTGTGTTCATTTGGTGTTATCTAGTGTCTATTGCAGATGGAAAGCTAGCCTTAATAAAACAAGGCAATGCAAGTTCCAGATCCTTAAAACTATTAACTAGAAGGGCAAGTAAAATGAAAAGAAATAAGATAAAAACTCTTGTATTTCTTTGCATTTTTTTTTTCTTTTGGATGAAGTTGATGGGGCTGGGGAGAAAACTAGTCTTTTTGATTGATTTTACGAGCTATGCCAAGAGAGTTTTAGCATTAAGTGGAGAGGATAAATTAGAGGATAGGGAACAGATTAAAATTTGTAAAACAAACTACCAAGACAATTTTCTACAGCATTACAATAGCAGATGCAATGAGAAAAGCTACACAACTAATGGAAGAAAGCAACAAATAAGAACTCATAATCTTCTGAGTATATGAATACTAATAGCCAGGAGCTGTCAAAAAGCTATTTAAAAACTTAAAAAATATAGAAAAAAAAATTAGAAAAAAAAAATAAAGAAGTATTTAGGAACACAAGACGGTTACCACTCAGAAACAGTAGCATTAGTTATGACTTCCAGAACAGAAGATTTATCTTTCCTTGAGATTCAGTTAACAGACAACTATGATAATGATATTAAAGAGCAATACTAAAAATATAGAAAGCTGCAGTAGAAGACCAAATTACTAGAGGCCTATGCTGAATACACAGATACAAATTAGAGTTCTTTTCTATAAGCAGAAAATCTTTTAAATAAATATAAAATCACAAAAGGAATTCTGAACAAAAATAGGTAAAGGAAGGATTCATTCCTTCCCCTTAGTTCAGTTTTCAGAGCACCAGAATGAAAAGCTGAGGTACTGCTTGACGTTTATATTTTGTTTTTTACAATATATTTCATTTTTCCATAAGCTATTTATAGTAAAATTTCAAGTTTCTGCTAAAAATTATTATAGCATCCTACCTTCAACAAAAATATTATTACATTATACTACAGCAATCCAATTAAACTCCAATAGCTTGACATTGTAGTGAAAAAGTCTGTATCCACATGCTCTCCTATTACAAAAATCTGTCTCTTGTACCTCTGTTAACACTTACTTCCTCATCATTGCATTACTGTTTGATTTTTGTTTTTCTTTCTTTTCTGTCCAGCTCTTTTTTGGTTATCTACAGTCAATTAAAAATTGACTGCCGATTTGCATTTTACTCATTATATTCATTATAACTTCCTGAAATGTCTTGGCATTAAGTCATTTTATTTTGGGTATTTCTTCCCTGAAACAAATGCATTTCAATATTAAGTAAGATCAAGCAGTTCAGACTTTATCCTACAGTAGAAAATAATCTCAGTGGTTCATTAAATTAAAGCTTGTGAAACATTACATTACTGCAAGAGACCTTTTGATGTTTTATTATCTGCAAGTACATTTTATAAACACTGCTGATACCAGTAAAGTGTAGACTTATTATCTTTTGTGATTCTAAATTACATCCTGAAGCTGATATCAGGCTACTATTCTCTTAAGTCAGTTTCTGTAGTAATATTAAATTGCAATGGTAATGACCACTCACAAAATACCATTATCAAGTTCACAAATCCTAAAGTGCCTTTAATAATTCACTAAGATTGAATTCATACTGGATCATTTCCCAGGTGCTAGGGATAATGATAAAGCACCTTACCCATTACCAACCAACCATTTCAGATGACAAGACCGAGAATACAGAATGGTGATGTATGTGAGCATGCTTTCCACATAAAGTAGATTTAATTCTTTTTGGTAATGTCCTTGTTGGATAGATCAATCTAAAAGAATATAGTTCAATCAATTGGTCCTTGTAATTTGCTACAGGAAATATTTTTCAATATTCTGAGCATGCATTAGGTATTTTAAGATGATGCAGGAGTTGCTAGTAAATTCTAAAAATTCAGAGAAGATGAAAAAATTGTTTGCCTTCCTAATAATCTCAAAGATCAGCTCCCACACCTGAACAAAAGTGTATGATTCGTTTTAAAGAGCAGTGCTTATTAATTGGTTCTTCAGTGTACGGTCGCAAAAAATAAAAATAAAAAAAAGATTTCTATCTCATTTTCAATACTCTTTTTAAAGATTTCAATAAAATAATGGTATATGACAAGCATAAACCACATAAAGGCATTTCTTCCAACAGATTCAAGGACTGATTTATTGCTCCTCTCTGCAGGCCTTCCACTGTATTATGAATCTCCTGCGTTACTCTTCTCACATCAGGCACACAGACAGCAGTGACAACTGCCAAGCCAATACCATACAGACAATAATTATAGAAAAAAAAAGTTATATGATTATTAGAGATAGAAAGATATTTTGTCTTTCAAATACTTAAGTGAAAGCAAAGAGAAATTCCTCTTAAGCATCCTAGCTAATCATTTTTCATATGGCACAGAGAAGATTCCCTAATTCACACTTCCAGTTTTCACACAGAGAAGGAATGATAATGGCAATTGAGATGACACTCATAATTCTCATGCTGATTTTCTCATAATTCTCCTGCTGACTTTTACTCCATAGCAGCAGCACATGACTGGTAAACTGGCCATCTAACTGGCATTTCATCACATTGAGGTTGTTATCACATTAGTCTTTAAAAATGGTCTGTGTTCTCTCACCTTTCCATTTTTCTTTTTTTTTTTTTAAAAAAAAGAAGAATAATTAATGTACTTTCATTACAGAAACCAACTGCTTTATCTCCTCGCTAATAAGAAATATCTACACATTACCATTACCAGAACCTAAGTTCTTCATTACCCTTCCACGTACGATGAGAAGTTTTAACCCATGGAGCTTGGGCGCTAGGTAGGATGAGAGTGATTAATGACATGTTCATCTCAACCGACTCCTGGAAAACCACACAATACAAACTTAGAGGCAAGATGTGTGGAATGAGCTTTTTGTCACAGTCAGAAAACCAGTGATTCAAAAGACTAAAACAAAAGCCTACCCCATAACTGTTTCTATCCTTCTGCTCAGGATCGCTCATCGGTCACAGGAAAATAGGGTCACTTATTTTAATGGAAAAGCTCTGTAATTTTTACCAGCAGTTATTTAACATGAAATCCTATTCAGCAAGTAACACAGAGCACTTTGCATCAAGGAACAGCAGATGTGCAACATATTATCCTTCAGAAATAAGACAAGTAATATGGATTACAGTATCATCAACAGTTGTGAAGCAGTCACAGTAGGATTCAGTTTGTAAATCAAGACACTTGTATGCAAGAAACTCAGGATTCCAATGGCCTATTATCAACAGGCCAGAAGCAATTAGTGAGAAGTAATTAGTGCCTGACCTGTATGCAGGCACCTACATTTGATTAGCTGAAAGTTTTCTCAGCTTTTGAGGCTCTGTCTTAGGCCAGGGATGCAAGTGCCTAAATGTAACTGCCAGGCCTCTCCTTGCCACTCCTGAATGCTTCAGGTCTCTCACAGATCCTGGGTTATATTTCTGCCTGCATTCAGAACTTTAGATTGTCCAGGTCACCTCGCATGGCACTGGATGCTTGTGAATCTGGATCTCATCCCAGATTTTCAGCCATGTTCCTGGTAGCTTAACCACCTAGGATCAGTGCAGAGCCAGCTCGAGGCTAACCCAAGACTGCTGAACATCAAGAAAGCTGTAAACCACTTAAGAGCTACCCTGGGCTGTGCTGTACATACTCATTGCCTGCAAGGTAAACTTAAATCTTACCTCAACTAATATTAATAAAGGAGCCATTAATAAAGGAGCCTGCGGCAGCTCCCACTTGGCACTGACAATTACCCCACCTGCCTGACCTCATCTGTGTCTTAAAGTGAAGCAGAGTGGTCTCATGTGAGCACCCCTTTGTCCTTTTCTTTGACAGTGGAAATAAGATGAAAAAGTAATTTCTGAAAGACAGGTTTTTATAGTTAATGCATACACTATGTCACAAAAATCACAGGAATTTAGTGGCACTTTCAAAATGATTTAATTAAATGACTAGGTTATTACAATGAAAGCTATGCAGCCCTTTCTAGAAAGAAATATAGTGATATCACAATTGTAATTTATTTTCTCAAATTACAATACAAATTATTCTAAGAATACAAGAATGAAACTTAATGTACAACATTGTATTTATGGAACTCGAAATTGCAATATGTTAGGAAAATGGCAAGATCATTATGGTAATGGGATTTATGCCTAGAATTTGTTCTTTCCATTTATATTAAAAAATGCACCATCTCAACATGCTATGTTTCTCCTGTAAATTATACTACATGTAAAACATTTCACTATAATTGCAAATGTATTTCCTCTACTATTATGTTGCATTAAACACCTAACCCCAGAGAAATACCTTGTCATGCACACATTATGAATGCTGGAGCACAGCTCTCTTCATAGAAAGATAGTATCTTTAGAAAGAAATACACACTAGCATTTTTTTATTATTATTGAAGAAAAACAAGCACACATGCTCTTGACATCGAGATTCAGATTTTGGATAACATGAAGTATTCCATGTCTTAGTAGTGATAATTGTCTATAAAACACCATATATATATGTTTCTGGATGGATTCATGCTAAGAATGGAGGTTAATATACTCAGATATAGCATATTTTTATGAGATCACTTTCACTATGATCTGGTAAATCCATTTTTGTAATAAATCTTTAGAATAAAAATAGTACATTATTGTTATATAATTAACAATCTTCCTAATGCTAAAAAAAGTATTAAAATCCGATAAATGTTATTTAACAAACAAAGAAATAGGAAAGGAAAAGCAGACCTAGTAAAGATGAAACCTGTCCTTGCAAGGTCTACAGCCACCCCAGAGAACAAAATCTTTGCTCTCCATGGCCTGATTTCCACTGCAGAAAGGAGAGGGCTGTGACTCATTCCCTCAGGAAAGAAATGTAAGGAAGTACCGTGGAACTCCCTAGAGTCCCTCAGCAGAGATAATAAGGAGGCAAAGGGGTGGAGAAGACAGACAGGACTAAGCTCTTAATGTTCAGGAGAGGGCTTCTGTCTGGGATCTGATACACAAAAACGTTCCTTCTGTCCAGGCGGAGTTGAGCAGGGTCAAGCCACAGCCAGAGGGTGTTTCAAAGCCTTCCCTGCCCACAGCTTTTCCCATCTGGCTTTCCATTGCTCAGTGGCTCCCTACTTAGCAGATTGATCTTGTTGCTCCTGTTTAGAGATAACCTCTTATCTCTGGAGAGAAACAAAAAATCTTTTTTTCGAAAAAGTGCAATGCAAAGTAATTTTTCTATGAAAAACCCTGCTGCAAGGTCAAAGAGATATGGTCCATGCAAACCTACTGGCTAACTGAGTGCAGAACTTGTACTGTAAGCTTTTTTTTTTTGCTATTTTCTTTTAACTTATTCTAAAAATAATAAATACTGATGAAATGAGAGTGACTTTATATCACTTTATATCACTTTATATCACATTCTCGTGTCCATCTGTTTCTTCATTTTGGTGGGTTAGAACATCTAAATTGTAATCTCACTTCACAACCTTATACAATCTTGAACTTCTTCACTCTCATTTCATCAGTATTTATTATTTTTAGAATGTGATATAAAGTGATCTGGAAATAATTACCTACCTAGCTGTACAAGAAACTTTGTTTCATTCAATTAAAATTCATAATAAATACCAGCAAACACTCCAGCAATTATTGAAATCAACAGTTGGAAACTATGTATGTTTACCATCTGGCAAACATGTTTTTCCTTTCTTTCTTTCTTCTTTTTTATTCCTCTTTTTTTTTTAAGTATTTCATCATGTGAAATCACTTTCTATGTGACTAACATAGATAGTCACATGTTCTGTATCAAATCAAATAATTTCATTATATTTTATATTTATATTCATTATATGTTTAAAAGCTCTTCGCCAAAACCAATTGCTTAAATAAAAAGAGTACATGATTCTTAGTTGTGACCAAGACAATGAAAGTGGGACAAAATACAACAAAAAACAAAACAAAACAAAAAAACACACTCTCGGCACTGATCCTTTCCTACCTTCTCTTCATCTTTATGTGTTGCATAAATCCACCCAGGCGCATATTGGTTTTTCACTTTATTTAACTGTGTTTTATACTCACAGATCAGTGACACGGCACAGTAGGAAAAGTATATTTGAAAGAACTGTAGTACTCAGATGAACAGACCCCTCAGGTGCCATGCTGAGAACTGCACAAAATATATGAGCTGCAGTACTGTGAAGTGTTTGACGCTCATCTTGAACTTAAAAACATGAATAACCATATATCGCAGAGCTGGGGAGTGCCCTGGATAAAACCACTCACTATTATTCACAGAATGTGAATTTAAGTACGTGAGCGTAAGGACTAAAAAAAGGATGATTACACATGGAACTTAAAACATGATATTAAAATCCTTCCAACATTTATTGCACTGTTTACCAGAAGAAGATAATAAAATAGAGCATAGATAATCATCTGTTAATCCTGTTCAATCATCTGTTAATTCTGTTCAAGGTATTCATTAATGACCTGGATGAAGGCATGGAGTGCTCCCTCAGCAAGTTTGCTGATGACACCAAACTTGGAGGAGTA
>JAUBOD010001059.1:721827-751049 GCA_032353885.1 Nothura maculosa
ATCAAAAGTTCCACAGGAACTTCAGGAAGCATTTCCTCACCGTGAGGGTGACAGAGCACTGGAACGGGCTGCCCAGAGAGGTTGTGGAGTCTCCTTCTTTAGAGATCTTTAAAACCCGCCTGGATACAGCCCTGAGCCATGTGCTCTAAGTGACCCTGCGTGCGCAGGGGGGTTGGACTAGATGACCTCTAAGGTCCCTTCCAACCTTACACATTGTATGATTCTATGAATCCTCATATTATTAACTAGAACTGGTACTTTTTTTTCCAAAATGGTCTTATACTTTCCACTTCAAAATTTCAGCGATGATTAACTTCTACCTCAAATAAGAGGAACTAATTCATACTTAGCACTTTTCTACAGCTCATTCAGTTACTCAAGAAAGCTAGTAGTTGAAAGATATACCCAAAATAGTAGTTGAAAGATTGATTATCTCATGAAGTGTTGCACTGAATCTATCTATTTTTTGAGTTTTGGAAAATTATGAAAGTTTGAACAGTTTCAGGAAGCATAACAACAACATGAAAAAATTAAACTGATTAACTGAAATGCCTTGGTAGCCATTGTGATGTTTGATTTCAATACAAATCACAGACACATTTACCAAGGAAATTTCTTTGACTTTTTAACTGCATAGTATTGTTTAAATCCAGGAGAAAAAAAATGAGGAGATGGCAATTTTGTAATAAACATTTGTAATAATGAAGACAGAGTCTCTTTAAACTAAACTACAGCCTATTAGAGTATTTTCTAAAATATTTCACATTGGTTTATTCACCTGTCCATATTTATCAAGTAAACCTCATTTTTCTTTCAGAAATACTGCAGTTCATGCAGAATATAGTCTAGTAGAGGGTTACATTTTTGTCTTATTCTCTAGCTTGATATACAAGTCTTATTTGCTTTGCACTGTGTTGGGAGAGATCAGCAAAGGTAGTTTGGGTGCATGAGAACAGGCGCACTCCCTACTTGAGAATCACATTAAAAGGACCAGTAATGAGGCCATATTTCTGGTCTCCCTTAGCAAGGAGGAGGCCCACAGTACTTGGCTTAATGGGCTTCAAAGGCAAACCACATTCATAATTCCAAGATCCTGCAAGCTCCGTGGGAAGCCTGACGCTTTGCATTGTGCTCTCTGCTTCCACACTTGGAAGTAAATTACTTCCAAGCCCGTCTTCGGTGCTGCAATGATGGCTCCCTAACAACTGACCAAAATTTAATAATTAGAAGGCAGAGGAGATATCACAAGTTTTATATTTAAGAAAGCCAGACTTCTGCAAACTACAGTTTAGAATTCAAAACCTGTTCTAAAATAGTCTCTTCTCCTCACCTTTTCAAATTGTTTTCTATTGGCACCACTTTCAACTTCATAGGCAGTCACTTGGAATTCAAATTGGAGTTTAAACTGGAAACAATCATGGAGAATTTGACTGCTTCCAAACACAGCAGCCTCGGAAACATTATAGTAACCTAGATCCCCAGGGGTATCCTTCTACTTCTGCATCATGAAAGAACAGAGAACTCCTGAGATTTGCAATAACAAAACTTTCCTTCGAGGGGAAAAAAGAAAGAAGAGTTTGTTTTGGTCTTGCAAAGGCAATAGTTTACTGCACAGAAGAAAAAAATATGTCTTCGGGGCTTTTTTCTTTGTTTTATTTTTTATTCTTGTCCTTATTTATGAGGACTAGCATATAAAAATGCTTTTCCCATTTTTTTTTTTTGGTCAATAGTCATGGCCCTTCTTAGTCTTTGAACAACTGAACTGGTACTGTGGCAATATATATACAAATTATTGTATGTATCTTAGGGGCATATCAGATATTATTCAACTGTCCATACCTGAGTGCCTATTACCATTCGAGGTATCCACCTAACTCCTCTATCCACTTAGCTACTGCTCCACAAGGCTCCAGGTCTTCTCTAGATCCCAACTGATTTAATCTGTAGCCAGATTTTGAAACTTGAGCAGCAAACCTGCAAACTAATCAGCTATTACCCTTATACCATAGGGAGGTTTGTCATTTCTATTTTAAAATAATTAGGAGGTGCTTAAATGTATTTATACATCCATATACTCAGAGAATATATGTATAGTTATACATAGCTACTCATTTATTTCATTTTTCAATATGTCAAAGTAATTAAATTTAAACTTTGAATTTTAATAAAGTAGAACTGATTAAAATTTATTTATTAAAAAATAAGATCACACTAAGCCATTGCCAGATATTCAGTTACAACCCTTAAAGAAAAAAAATCATAAAAATGGACACACTTTTGGTAATATAAACAGTACACTTTCTTCCTCAATAAAACTTTTCTTTTTTCCCTGCTTTTGGCATCCTATAGAAGCAGAAGCAATCCTCATTTTTCAAGTTATCATGAAGAAAAAATCAAATATATAATTCCTACCAATCAAGCAGCTCTTACATGTTGTCTAACAAGATTTGTAGCCCTATTCCCTAGTCATTTGAGAGTGCTCTGAAATCATCAAAAGCTCAAGCTACATTCTAAAATTGCCTTTCCTGCAGAAGTTATAGCTGGCATCAGGAGAAAATGGTTTGATTGAGAGAGTCCTTGTAGCCCACAGCAAAGGAGTGCTCAGTTGCTTGTCACTGCATGACTTCATTTAAACACCTCATTCCAAATTCATTTGAATTCATTCTTCAAATAATGCTGGGTGGGGGTTACACTTGTTTTAAATGTAAATTTCTATCAATATAACAATATATGTATTTCTCATCCAGCCTTCTTTTGTGATTGATAGTGAATTTTCTCCTCATAAAAAATGAAATTTGCGTCTCTAGCAAGTTTTTTGGGCTAAAACTGGAGATATCCTTTTCACGTTACCATCAGTTCCAGAATGACTTTATTTTTGCCATAATGCCTTATGTTACTGTTAAGTCTGGATTTAGTTATTTTCTTTAGAGAAAAATAATACACTACCAATAACATCGAAACTTTAATATACCAAATGTGTGTTTCTGTCAACACATGGTGGGGTTTCAAGTCTCACCTCAGAATACCGGGGGAGTTGGAAAGGACAGTACTACAGATTTTACTTGAGATTCAGCTGAAAAGATATGTGGAATTTTTATTCAGCAGAATAAGACATTCAAAGTCAAAGGGAAGACAAATTTGGGTTTTGTTTTTTTTCTATCACCTTACTTCAAACTGGCTTTTCTACCACTGCACAAATCCAATCCAGCTATGCAGGAAATAGTTTTGGAAGGAATAAGTGATACTCTTAAATGGATATTTGTGTTTTATTATATATTCATGCTTCTTGTTTCAAACCTTGTGCTTTTCTAATGAAAGCTACAAGGACCACTTTCCCGAGGAAGACAATCATGGAGAAAAAAAACATATTTACTGCATGCTTGTAGTCTGTGAGAGACAAAATCTGAGATAAAAATCATGCCGGAGGCTGAAATGCCTGGATGCATAGGAGAGTGTAGCCACCTAGAACTGGATACGTCTGGAATTCTGACAGGCAGGCATTATGTTAAGATCCCAAATTCTTTGCTCAGCAGCACACAATATCCAATTCCGCTGGTATATAACTTCAAAAGATGTCTAAAATTCTGCTTCTGTAGGTGCAGTTCCTCAGCTCACTGTTGGTGAGCTTAGTCAAAGTCCACGCCACCTTGAGAAACATCAAAACTCTTTGAGGAAGTTTTTGCCTATTAGATCTTTGCCTGAAGCAGCAGCACTGAGCATTAAGAAGAAACAAAAGAAAGAAGGAAGAAAGAAAGAAAGAAAAAATGACCAATATCTATAATGGAAGATTGAATTCCAGTCTTGATTCCATTACTTTTAGTATATTTTACATAAAACAGTGGTTTGTGCAAAGGCAAGAGTAATCTTGGGAGTAAGTACAGAGCCAAGGTCTCCTTTACGACTGGAAATGTCTTAATTATGATTCCATGCCAGTACTATTTATATCATGCTTTAAAAGTGTAAGTAAATGGTTCTTAGTGATGAATTTCAAGTATATGTATATATATATTAAAAAGTATTATTGTTTTAAATGAATACTTATTATAGACCTGCTGAAACTCATTTCATGAAATATGCTAGAAGTGTGAAGTACACACAGTCCATATGGGTCTGTATGGGCCTTAGGAAATAAACAGAACTCTAAAATAACTTGTTACCATTCTAGAAAAACAATTTTGCATCACACACATGCCAAGACTCTAAGCAAAAGACTTTCTTTTTCAGGTAGAAAACACTGATCGGGTTCCACTAAAGCCACTGTATTTATATAAGCTTAAAGGAAATGAAGCCTTCCTTGGTGTTATTTTCTCCCTCTTTTTTCTTTTTTCTTCTTCAGATGAAGCATAGTAATTGTGCCTTGTGAGCAAAAAAAAAGCTCTTGATTTGCCTCTCTCAAGGTTATATCACAGTCCTTTAGCATGTGGAATCCCCACTGACTTCAGTGACAGTTTTCAATGTGTAAATTCAATCTACCAGTGTGCGGCTACATAAACAAGGAGCATCTGAAAGTAATGTTGGAAGAAAAAAACCCTCAAATCTCGCCAAGCCTTCCTGCCATACTGCTGAGATACTCACATGAGAGAGCAAACATAAAGTATCTACAATCACCTGGACAGGCAGGCACCAGCTAACAAGCCCGTGCACTGCTAGAGATGCAAAATACTGTGGGGAGGGAGCTTGGCATGGCATGGAAATGACAACATAAAAGCTGCTTATTATCTCAGTAGGCTCTATAAAATGGTACGCCTGATCATTATTGCCTGTTCCAATTAGTCATGAGTCCATCAACAGTGGCTGCAGAATTAACTTTGCTTCCTTTGAGGGAGGAAAGATTTTTGCAGCATTTATTCAATCAGTTCCCAAATTAGCCGATGAGGAGCAGTTTAATGACATGCCAGGTCTTTTGTGCCCATGATAATGTGTTTTGTCCTTTCTGATAACGTCAGGTATCTATCATTATAAAGAAAAGAGGCAGTGCAATTTCTTGGGTGGAAATGCAGAATTAACTCTTGGGTTACTTGGATGGTTATTTCAACTGTGCTAAAGGAAACAAGCAGCTTTTAATTCATTTTAAACTACGGTCACACAGATAAAGGTTTGTATATAGAAAACAGAAATATCATCCTCCATGGAAGATAAGAAGTTAAAATCAAGTTTCACAGTATGACTTACAAATCTCATGTATAAATGTAATGAATGTAGATTTTTATTCTATAACTGTGATAGTCAAATAGTATGACAAAGTGTTGATAACAATCTGTATGATGGGGAAATAGCACTTTTGATCTAAAAAACTCATGGTAATGGTAATGGTAATGTATCCTGATCCCACTCTGCAATAAAAGACCTGTATTTCCATAATGACATATTTTCTGGCTGAATGAAGTGCTGATACAACACTTTTTAAAACTGAGACTAAGATGAGGAACCTTGGTTGTTCGTGAGGCACAGGACTAAAGCCCAGATGTCTGCCATTTATACAAAAAAACCATCCACAGCAACTGTATTTCTTGAGTGTTTTTCCGGGGAGCTTTACCAAAGGTGAAACAGCCTGAGAAGCTGTTCAAGCTAAATATGCTGAAGTATGAGACATATAGTATGGGACACGGGTAATTCTGTCCTGATATTCTGTCTTTTCAAAAACAGACAGAATATATCTTTTTGTGAACGTATTTTAACCTACTGAGTAAACCAATGGAAAGAAAGGAAGAATTATATTTTTGTATTGAGCTCAATTACACAGATTCTACAAGTAATTAATGGTATAGACTCCTTGGCCAATAAATGCTGTCTGTATCATAGAGATGTTCAGAAAATAGCAAAATAAAAATACTGTAACCGACTTTTGATAGCTTACTGATAACTGTAAAGAAGTAGATGACAAGAAATTGTATTAAAGGTTGTAACTAGTCATTACCTCTGTTACTGAAATACATATATACCCAACTAAGGAAGCATTTTAGTAAGTGGTAGAAATATGATAAAAAATAATAGTACAATTATCAGGAAGTAGTACAATAATAGTAGGAATAGTACAATAATAGTACAATTATCAGGAAGGGAGATCAAGAGAAAAAATATGCTAGTAAACTAAAAGATCTTCCGCTGACCTTTTTATTTTGTTATCAAACTCAATTCATCTTGCTAAGATTACCTGAGGATAAACACCTACAGTTGTACTTTAGTGTGGGACTAAATCATTATTTGTTTGTATATTGTTCCAGATATTGACTGATGATCAATAATCACTCCTGCTATTGAAGGCGGATACTAACATTTACTTAAGCAAGATCAACCATGTCCAATACATATCCCTGTGTTAGTATTACATCACCTTTCCTTGGAGTTAAAACTACAGATAGGCTTTCTACCTTCAGCTCCACTGATACCTTATAGATATCCTAGATATTCTAGAACACAGAAAGGAGACAAAAAACATCATCATCATCATGTTGGATAAATAGAGAAGGAATGACACACAAATTATGGAGAGTTATGGAGGATCCTACCTTGGGAAATAAGCTATTTCCACAGAACTGTTAAGAACAGTATTGTTAGTTATTCTTCACAACACTACAAGGAAAACATATAACAAAATTAATTTCCACAGTCTGGTTTTTAATCCACTGTGTATTGTAAGTATTGTAAGTAAGTGTTAACTGTCACTGTAATTTAATGTCCTATTTTCAATGTTATCAAGGATATAATTCTAAGTAAAAAGAATTATTAAAGTTGATTTAAATCTAAAGGAACCACTTATTGTAGCAATTTAGCACTTGAATCTCAGTAGTCTTACCATTGCTCTTTCCTATCAGCACTCTTAATGCTCCTAAGTTTCTTTAGCACAGTTACTTAGTTTTAAGGGAAACACTTTCAAATAGAAGACTTATAAAAAGTGCAACTAATCAAATAAAAGAAAAAATCTAACTGCCACAAATGACAATGAACAACCAAAAATAATAATAAAAAAAACTTGTAAGAAAGTAATTTCTTCGTCAGAAGACCTCACTATAAATATGAAATGGGCATCTAGTTAAGATTGAAAAAAATCCAACTGAATTATCTGCTATAAATTTTGAGATTATCAAAAAGGAACTACATAAGCAACTCTGAATTAATCTCTTATAAACTTAATGCTAATTTTGAAAGGTGGAAATTTTGAAAGGTTTTATTTCTGTAGATTAATTCAAAATAAATTATCTAATATAAATATTTCTTTCCTCCTCCAATCCTTTAAATTTCCTTCCCATTTGAGAGCTTATTTCTATTGCTATCTGCCACGGATCCTCATACAAATTTATCTGCTTTTATTTTCTATCCTCCCTCAAACAACCCCTTTACACTTCAGCATTCAGGTTTTTACTCCCTGTGTCTCTTCGACCAGCCTTATAAAGCATCTGCAGTGAACAGAAGTCAATGTATATCCTCAGTAATCTCAGCAGGTAGGAACGGCATAGCCATAGGATGAAAACTTACAGGAATGTATGGAGTTAAAGTGATTTCAAGCACCTGGAACAAAGCAAAAATATATTTTTCTCATACACATGGTGTTCCATGCAGCAGCCATGCTGTCCTTATCCATGAAGCTCACAGCACTGTCCTCACGCTGCAAGGGAGCGAGTTGGGTCTGAGTGGTTCACTGTTCCTCTCGGGAAAATAACCATGTGCTTCATGTATGTGGTATCGAAACCAAGATCGTTCTTTCTGATTTTGCATAAACAGAAAACATTTATGATCACTGGTGTAGGAAAAACTTATTCACTATAAACATGAAACACTTTTATAGTGAAAAAATTAAAATCCATTCTCCAGGTCTATCATTGCAGGCAAACAGGAGGAAACCATTTTTCTCACATGGAAGGGTTCATGGACTATTTTAAAGCACAGTACTACCTCAAAAGCCACCTCCTCCTCTCCCTCTTCCCCCCATACTTTTCCTTTCTCTCCAGGTGTTTGGTTCTGAAACAGGAGTCCAGATACCGAGTCACACCAGAGCACTGTGGCTCATGTACTAGTCTGTTGGCTGGATGCTTGTCAACTCACAGTACTGGCTCCCTCCTGCATCGAACCTCTGGCCATGTGCTTTTTTTGTTTCAAATATTCAAGCAAACATGCACATAAATCCAAAAATATTTGGTTTTATGATTTTCTGACTTTATATGAGATTGAGGAGAGGTAGATATGACAAGAAACAGCAAGATTTGTGCTCAGAAGTATAAAGTCCCAAGCTAAATCACACCACAGATGCAGCAACTGTAACATGGTAACAAAGGGAACTGGCCTAGATCTGAAATGCCTTTATCCAGTTCACTCTTCCACTTCACAGCCTGTGAAGATATAGATAAATACGAAATACATTTTCAAGTTTCTCTATTTTGTTTCCTGGCATCACACTATATAATACAATGCATCTTAAAACAGCCCCACTTTAAACTGTATGAGAGGAATGCAGTTTCAGTACAAGAATCAGGAGCTTATTATACACATATCCTACTGTATATAGCAGTGCCATATGCAAAGAACATCCTAAGGATATATCATCTGATAGGTTTAAAAGAAAAGAAAGGTATTTTTGAAGTTCAAGGTTGTAAACAGACTTAGCTTCTGAGCGTCTGAAAAATGTCTATCCATCCATCCCTGAAGGAAATTGCATTTACTTCATGTAAACAATATATAAAGACAGTTTGTATCTCCAAGTCCTGTATTCTCCTTTTTTTTTTTTTCTTTTTTTCTTTTACTTTTTTTTTCTCCTATCTGGCACTGTGTCCATTTTGTCACTCAAAGGATTGTGAGCAATGGAATTGGGTATATCTTGATGTTAAATATATGTACAGTGGACACCCAGGCTACAATTTAAACATGAGCATGCAATACAAGTGATTAGAGGAGACAGGCACATAATATATTGCCAAATAAAGAGGAAAAAAAAAAGAAACTTACACAAAAGAGATTTCAAAATTTTTTTTGGAATCTGCAACATTTTCTATCTTAAAGCTCCTATAATTAGTATCTTTTTGGAAAACAGAAGAGAAATAGCATATTTGGAACTTCATCTGTGAGACTGAAATACAATTTGAGATACTTGTATGTCTCCCTAGTGAACTGTGTTAAGAAAGATATTCTCAGATCTCTTGTCTAAAGTTCTCTCACTCACTGTTCTGCTAATAAACATTTAAATTTTGGGCTTGTATTATTTAGCTTTTTTTTTTTTTTTTAGCAGATGCTCAACATTTTACTTAGAACATAATAGTACTTATGAATGTTAATAATGTGAGGATTCTGAAATCTCTCTATATCAGATATTTAGATGACATCAAAAACAGTAATAAGAGTGTGCAGGACCCATAGACAGCTCAGTAGAGGTGCCTTCTTCAGGTGACCTGCAGTAATGACAGTGCCAGTAGGGGAAAATCTATTAGTAGAACAAAATTTCTTGTTAGTTCCTCTGGTATTAGAATTTCTATGCAGAGCTTTTTTTTTCTTCTTCTTCTTTTTAATCTTACTGGTATTCAAGATAAATTTGGAGGGAGGGAAAGGCTTGGAAGTAAAACGAGGGCCTGCTGAAAGTATCAAAATCTCTCTTTTGGTGCTATAGCCACACAAAAGATTTATGAAGCTATTATCAAGAGACCACATTCTAAATCGCAGCCCAATCTTGTGCGAGACTGCCTGCATTTCTGTGATCACAAACCCTGTCCAGAGGTGTTCAGAATTGGACCATAGTCTTTGGAGACTGATACTATAATGTGGACCCTATGTTTTTAACCAGATATTGTACTTTATGAAGCAATAAATCAAAAAAGTTAAAGTAAAAACCTCTGTTTCTTTGAAATAGAGAAGATATCACAGATAACACAGAGTAAAGTGGTAAAATACCAAGATAATTTTCCTCTTCTGCAAATGATGGTATTTAAATTACAGATATAATGGATTCATTAGCCTTTCATGTTTAGACCTGCTCTAAAGTTTTCTTAGCCCTTCTTTGAAAATAGAGAAGCCTGCAGGGAGGTTAGATGAGGTCAGATGAATGCATGGCCCCTGTGATCTGTGAACGTCAGTCAGTGGGAACAATCTCGAGGGCTGAATTTTAGCCTTTGAAACACAGCATGTTTCACAAAAAAATGAAATAAATTCTATTTCATTCTGATTAAACTAAATTATTATCATAAATAAATCAATGAGAATAAAAGGAAATAATTTACTGACTAAAACATCCATTTATTTCTCTATTGTACTTGCTTGTTAAGTGTGCTGTGCAGGATACCAAAATGAAACATGAAATCTTGATGATACTATCTGGTATTTGATCTCCATAGGACATCTCTTTTTTTATTAGAATTATAATTCCTTTCCTAAGTGTGACATTAACATTCTATGGACTTAGAGTCCACTCCCAGAGTAAATGACAAATACAGCACCTTTCATTCACATTTTTTGCAGCTCCAAGACTGACAGAAATAGGGAATGCTCTAATGTTTACACAGGTGTGCAGAGAAAGGATCATTATATGCAGATTATCTGTATATTATGGAGAATATCCATAATCGTAGATGCACATTTTCACTAATCAAGTCTATTTTTAAGTCTTTTTTTAAAAAAACACAAATAAATTTACACTTGAATGAAAAAAACAGAATAACAAAAGAAATCGTTTGATATATTTATTAAAATAAACATCTATATATATCTGCTTTAATTGCTCTTTACATCTTTACATGAGACCTTGCATTGTATTATCTTCTGCCGGGACAGCATTTAGTACTTAAATGGCATCCAGAAAGAAAAAACAAACATAGAAAAAGCACTAGTATGGCCCTTGGCTAATGCTGCTTGAGAAAGCTGAGCACTGAGACAGAAAACAAGAAGTTCTGGGTCTGTAAACAATACTCAGTGTCACTTTGGAATTGCATTGCACATCATCTGTCCCTGGCACAGTAATAAACCTGGCAAGTAGCACCAGTAAAGTTTTGTCTCCATCTCTGTAATGGGAATTGTATTTACTCCTTTTGCAGTCTACCTTCGTAAGCTCGGATGAAAAATACTGCACGAGACTAAAGACTATTCACAATCTATTCATAACCTAATTTCTTCCTAACAAGAAAATTCTATCCTTATATAGGTTTCTCTTTTCCTGAACCTTCTTAGCAGGCCTATCCTGCACATTTGACTTCTTATAGTCATATTTGTGGAAGTCAGGAAGTCCTCAGGAAGTCCTGGAATAACTTTTATATATGATATTGTACCCAGGTGCAGCTCAGGATTCCTACTGAATTGGTAAATTCCAGAAGGGAGGCGATTGAGCAGGACAGTTTTTGTGCCTCAAGGCAGGAGGACTTCAGTAAGGTCAGGTAGAGGGCCTTTCTGTAGGGCTCTTATGAACAGGAATTTTATTTTTGAAGGTATTGAAAGCTCTTCTTAATATAAAAAGTATATTTTTTTTCCTTGTTCCCCATTGTAGGGAATTACAGCGAATGAGAAAATAAAAACTGGTCAACAGTCTCCAGTGAGTCCCTACTTCTACAGAACATATTCTATTTCAGTTTCTAGCATTCACTTTTCTCAGAACTGTTTAAGAGTGTTTTGTTATTTGCTACATGAAGAATGTTGAAAAAGCTTCTTGTGCTTTTGATAGTTACCTCAATTGTACTCTGGAATATGCTTTTATGACTACAAATGATAATTCTCACTCTTGTGTTAATTGCTCCTACAGTTAAAGTGTTTTCTAAAACCTCTACTACAGAGTCTGCAGAAAAGAACTCATCTCCCTAGCTAGTACAAGACGGTTTCAGGAGGCCATTTATATCATATTAAATCCAAGCAAGTACTATGAGTAATACAATCACAATTAATGACTCTTCAATATTTTTGAAAAAGAATCTTGATAAAGAAAGAGTAATTTAATATTAACTTTTTCTTTCTTTTTTAAATTGACAAAAACAATTCAAAACTTAGCAATCAAATTACAGAAGAATGTGGCGGAGTTGAGTAGAGAGATTCCAGAGAAGAAGCTTGATCCTATCAAACAAGCTAAAGTAATATAACTTCTCAAAATGAGTTCTGAATTTTCTGAATTGTTTATGGAAGTCTATTACTATACTTCATTAGTATATATCTTAGTGTTAGAAAGTTGTGTGTTTTTTTTTTTTTTTTTCTAAAGCTTAGCCTTAATCTTCTTCATTTAAATGTAATCTTCTTACATATTTGCCTACCTATCCTAGACAAGATAAACAAAGTAACCCATTTTTTTTTCTGGAGTTTTTTCATGTGAAGAAGATCAATCCGTATTAGCTATTCTCACCCTTTTATTATTATACAGCTGTTTCCAGATGGTTTATGTCAGGGTGACAGGCATATAATGCCTAGCTCTCCTCAGCCTCCCCTTTTCTAATAGGGCAGTGAGCTCTAAAATAATCACCAAACATCTAAGCTCTTCTAGGTGATTTTACATATTGAAGGAATCAGTAGTTCATGGTCAATGAGATGTAGTGCAAGTTCCAGAAAGTGATCTTTCCTTTTATACATAATAATACATATATAAAATAATTATCATTCAAATAATTGAATATAAAACTGTTTATGACCACACTTTTCTGTATCAGCAATTGATGCATTTTTGAGTTTAAGATATATGGCTATATAAACCCCCAAAAATGATACATATATTTTAAAAAGAGGTCTTTAAAACTCTAACAGACTTTAACTTCATACAGATTGGGGAGAAGATTGCATAGGAAAATAGAGACAAAGGAAATAAAAAGGGTATATGTATATAACAAAACCATTCTATATCGATTGGTTATCTGATATCCAGATTTACATTTAGGAACATGTATTAACCAATGGATTTTACTACGGGAATAGAAATAAATCTCACATGTATTAGACATTTGAAGGCAATTATCTGAAACCAAACTCTTTATTAACAATAAAAATGTGGAAAATAATTTAGAAATGTGTTCACTGAACATAAGGAATTTGACTCTGATTTCATTTACATATTGTAAATCTAGAGGAATAGAAATTAATTCAACAAATTATACTAAAAGAATAGTATCCCATTTCAAAATTCTAGCTCAAAATCAAACAGGAAATGGAGATTTGTCAGATTATGTCAACATTTGGATGTTATTCTTGTACCTTGGATCTCCCTTGATATTAAAGTCTGAGAAACTTAAAAAGTTACTCAGTCCCTGAAATAAGGAGATATATACAATTGTATTTTTAAATAACTAATGGGAAAACTATAGCAATCTGATACAATAATTCAGAAGCACATAAAAATGAAAATTAAGGAAGTGGAAGTGAGCATGAATGTTGAAACCTCCTTTCTCTAAAACTGAAAGGTCTGAGTTTTTTGTTTGTTTTTGTTTTTTTCCCTGTGGTTATTTTTTAAAAGTTATTTGCTTAGATGTTTTTTCTGCAGTATTTTAACTAAGCAATAATTTACTTCAAATTAATTTTAGCTTATTTTAACTTACCTAGGGACTTTGCAGAAATATTACATTGTATTAAGTAAATTCATGATAGAGAAATAATATCTACTTAACTTTGATATGCATGGTCTTAACTATCTTTCTGGACTGGGAACCCTTCTCTGTATGTTCCATAAACATTAGCATGTTTAACTGTTATAGAAATGCTGATATCCAAGATTTCATGAGAATCAGTTAAAAAAAAAGTTTAACAGAATCTTATGGAATGTTCTACTTAATATTTTCCGTGGTTATTGCAGTCTTTGCTGTTTCTGTTGTTATTTATTATGCATATAAACAAGCTAAAACAGATTTTTGTATGAATCCATTATTCTCCCCACTTTAATGAGAAAATTGTTTACATGGTTAAAATCAGAATAAGTGTTTTTTTTCATGTTTCAGGACAAACTAACAAGCAGATATATCACAGAAGTCACTACACCACATTTTCGAAGAGAAAGTGTAGTATTAATGCTGAATAAAGTTTTACAAGAAGCCTCAGGTACAGGAGGGTTTAGAATGCTCCAATTCTCTTTCACTAATTAGCTACAGGTCACAAAATTTATATGTGAGTATTTACCACCTAGCTCTGCTGACTTTGTTGGTGGAACATGGAAGAACTGGATGGTCAGATACCCATGTAGGAGGATTGGGAAGCCACGGGGCCCATGACTGTGAACAGCTGGGATGCCTTTCGTGCTCTTTCTCCTTTCATAAACATAACAGGATCAGTCATCATTTTTGTTTGCTTAGAACATCCATTTGTAGCATATTGCAGCTTTTGGAGAGATTGTCACTGTTGTTCTCAATGTCAGTCACGTTATTTTCTGTAAGTAGGTTATCTCATCACATGCCTATTTGTTTTGTGTGTCTTTTTGTGCTGTTTTGTGGCTTTTCCTGAAACAATCTTGCATAATATGGAAAAGGGGTATTGGACTGAATGTATGATGTGCCAGATTCAGTTGCATGATTTTTGATCTCTTCTGAGTAAGAAAAAAATCACTTCTGCATTTTCATTATAGAACTATCTTTCCTAACATTTGTTTTGCAAATATATCCAGGGAGGACAATATTGAATTCTGATATATCCAGGAAATCACGCTGGCTCTGTTTAAATTGTGTTCTATCAAAAAAGGTCAGAATTGCTTATCTTCCCTTTTTTGTTTTCAGATGAATGCAAACATGAGAAATGAGGGCCTTGCCATATTTCTTTGTGTGACTTGTGTATAGAAGAATGACTAAAGATTCTTTCATGCATTAATGTGAAACTAGATCAATTAGAGTCCCACATGTACTACATTCCTGACAGAAATGTCTCATTCGCCTACAGAATAAGTGTTCCAATTGAAATATCTGGATTTTAGGATGGGATGCCTAATTTGCTCTGACAGAGTTGTTGATTTATCTGAAAACGAATTCTATCAAATCTGTGGACTACTCTCCTTAATTACATTTTAGCAAACAGACACAACAAAATCCCATGAATACTAAGAGCTTTTAAGTTATTCTACAGAGATATTCTCAGAAGCGCAATAACAAATTGCTTTTCCAAAGCACAGGGAGTGAAAATAGCCTGAGGAAAAAAATAAATGAAAGAAAATATATACTTTAAAAAGAAATTGAAATTGGTTGAGAGCAACGGATGTAAAAAGACCACCTGGACCAAATATATTTAAATATAATTTTAATAAGACTACTCACAGTTTAATGTTCAGCATGACCACATAAAGCGAGACTACTTATAATGAATCTTAAGTGACTAAGCCCTGTTCATTGTGCAAAAGCTTATAGTTCACACAAGAATATTTATTCATTTATAGATTGTTTACATGTTATTAATAAATGATGGTAGTAAATTAATGTCACAGATTTTCTAAGTAGTACTGAAAATTAACTAGAAAAACAGCTATCTGTAACAAATAACTATTTCTTTTCAAACTTTATTTGTTTAAATTATTGTGAATGCTCCATTAAATAATTCATTTTTTATTGAAAAACTGAGTTCTGAAATCAAAGCAAGATATGAATCTTATTTTAATCTGTATTCCTAGCAGTCAAGAAATAACATGTATTTCATGAGTGTAAAGGAGTAGCAAAAGAAAGACTGTGATTCTGATCATGTGAAAATTGCAGAGAGTAGTTGTGTTAAAAGTTGTAGGAATCAGATTAATTCCCATCCACATGGGAATTAATAAACCAAGTATTTAGGAAACAAGATTTCATGGATGGACAGTTCTCAGGTATTTATTTTATATCAGAACTGTAAATTGGTAGTAGTAAGTCCTGAATAATCATAAAGAAGATAAAAATAATATGTACATTTTTAGAACTCAAGGAGTTAAATATATTAATTAAGCTTTTCATTAGTAAGTCTGTTATTTTTCAAATGTCACGATGTCACTATTGCAACATGTAATTGTCCACATTCACAGTTAGGGCTTATATAGAATGTTTGTCATTGTTATTCTCACATAATAGACTTTTGTTGATTTGTCAAAGTGAATCAGGGCAATATGAAGTCGATTGCTTTTAACAGATTGTTGATCTTCACAGACTCTTGAGATATTTTCCCTCTAAGAATGTTTTCTTACTAGTCAAAAAAGTTTGGATTGTAAGACAATTTAATTCAATAAATATTTAATTAGTAGATATAAAATACTGGGCATGAAAACATAAAAACCAACTTACTAAACTGTTATTTTGCCAGCATATAAACAAACTTTAGTCTCCTAAGAAATTATCTTGACTTTATCATCTCCATGACATTGAACTTCCCTAAGTTACTGTCATATTTTTGAAAGTTCTCTGCTAGACAAAAGTACAAAATAAAACTGGAATTACATCATGAAATGAGTTATTCATATGGAACAAATCTTTCTACCCAAACCTTTACAAATAAACTTGCCTTTGAAAGGCCTGTGGAGATATTTCGTTCTTTTCTTTTTTTTCTTTTCTTTGTGAAATTTCTCAAGGTTTATGCTGTCAACACCTTTGGCCTTCTGCAAATTACAGTAAATGTAAAAATGATCTAAAAGTATGATCTAGTAAAACTCTGGTACATAGTAGATGCTTAGAAGTCCTTGAATGTTCAAATAATCATTTTTAATGTCTACCCTCTACAGATTATTGGGGAAAAAAAACATTTCTGCCTAGGCTCACAGAAAGCAAACATCAAATTTCCAGACTGCTTTACGGCAAAACTTCTGAGGTTTTTTTCTTCATTTTGCAGGGCATCTGCTATTACCTTCAGCATGGATATATTTTTTTTCTAATACCACACAAGGAAGACATGATACTTTTAACACTCCCTGTAATGCATTTTATTATAGTAAAAAGAAAGAGCTGCCATAACTTGGAGTATGGAATTCCACTCTAACAGACTTGAATGTCAACACATGGCAGCATTTAATTGTCAGTCATTTCACATTTTAACAATGTGATGAATTTCCTAGAGCTTGGGCTGCCACAGTACTGACACCAAAGATATTTTTCCTTTTATGAGAAATAAAATGGCCTCAACCTGTATTAGTTATGTGTTTCAACAAAGGATATCTCCAGTCCTACTGATTAACACTTTTAAAAAGGATTTTACAAAACAAACAAACGAAAACTCACAGGAATATAATAAAAATAATTCTATTGTTTCCATTGATAGTTCAGTTCTTTAAGCTGTTGGCCAGCTAGAAGTTGGACTACAAGACACAATACAACACTTGGATAGTAAGAAGATTATTTACTTCATTCAACTGAGTAAGAGTTAAAAGCCTGATGGATCATGGTAAAACTCTCTCGTATTATACAAGATGGCTGCAGAGAGAGAATGAGATTAATATAGTCTAAATGCATTACTCTAAAAATAGTTGATAGTATAAATAAACATATAAGTAATTTGGTAGAGTCAATGTGTTTTACCTGGGTATATACATTTGTTACGATTCATAGGCATATGGAATTTTAATTAATTTGTTGCATGTTTTCCCAGTTGCATCTGTTGCTACATTTACTGTTACTAAATATATCATACTATATATATATATATACACAAACACACAAATAGCAATTTCTGCTTGTATCCTTAAGTATTTAAAATATCTGTGAAAAATACTATGCAAAGTAAATGTGATCTGTGAGCAAAACTTGGAAAAAATAAATAGTCGTAATAGTCATATTATTGACCAAAAAAAAAAAAAAAAAAAAAAGTTATTTGTTCTACCTAAATGCATATACAAGTGCTGAAATATCCAACAGTTTCTAGGCTATCTTTAGCCTCTGTGCTTTGCTGGGTGATAGTCTTCTTATAATCTAATGTGATGTAAAGATAAACAGCAAATTACTATCCCTGAGTAAAAATAAGGCACAAGGTTTGATACTCAACAATGGAACAGGAAACATATTTTATGGTAAAATAGTAAATGCAAGTGTTTATAAATAATTATATTAATGTCAGTCTAATTTTAAATAATAACAAGATTTGAGATTCAGGTTTTCACTGAGATATTCACTTACTATTCACAGGCTTTTGTGTTTCAGCTGTAAGGAAATCATCACAAACTTCAATTTTAGAGGTAAGACTTTCTCTTCAGAGTTGCTGAAATCATTTATTTGCCTGTCATTCTTCTCCTTATTGAAGAGTGCATGTCACCATCTCCAACTAAAACAAGTTTTCATCTCTGCATTAAGGAGATCCTGCATAACAACCTGCATTAAGCCTGCCTTGCTATGACAACATTGCTCTTAAATGAAGGAGGTTTTCATCTTTAAGAAGGTGAATATTATAGTTCTTTTCCTCTATGGGTTTTGGCAGAAATCGCCGTCCTTAAAAATATTTCTCTTTGCTAGAGTTTATCCATCCTCCCACCAAAAAATCCTAATTAGTATATTAGCTTTTTGGCTGTTTATATCCTTGCTGATGCTCACAACACTTGCTGACCATGCTCATACTGTTAATATCATCATACAGACTAGAGGGTAGCATTGCACACAGTCATTTCACAGCTTGAATTTTTACCTCAGGAAGCATGCTGTGTTAATGTTCATTTTAGATTATATAGTTTTTTCCACAGAAGTTGGTAAAACACGTAAGAAACACATAAATGAAAGAATAGTGTCCTTTGTGTGTTTTGGATTGCACTTATTTTTTGAGAAAGATTTGCTTCTGAAATTAGTCTTGGATACTGGGTTGAGACTTCTGGTAACAGTCAGTTGGAAACCCAATTTGTTCATGTGTATATGCAAAATGAGGGAACTTTTGTCACTATGCTCAGATTTTGCACTGCTGACCTTTCCTTTGCTGGAATACTCAGGCACGATCTTAGCACTTGGTTTTATGAGGAGGAAGGTATCTATCTTTCATGTTTACCGACTCCTCCTATGATTACTCTTATTTTCTGCTGATAGTTCTGACCATTTTATTGAAACATTATACTGGTTTCCTCTTTAGACCATAGTAGTGACACATACAGATCTTAAAGTCACTGATCAGAACTAATGACTTAATAAATTTATAATCCTAACAGCTACAATTCCATGATATTTATATTTAGACACTCAGACTTTATATTAATATGCAATGACTACTTTCCAGTTTCAGAAAAAAATAAGAGTACTGATAAATCCCTGCTTTTTTTTTTTTTTTTTTCTTCTTAGTAGACAGGACATTTCTACTTTATAAGTAAGAAAGCTATGTTATTTCATCCAGTTTCATAAAACATAAAAGAAGGTTAAAGCAGGCATGTCATTACTCAAGCAACTTTTTTATCACATATTTATATATTTTTTTCAAACCTCTTCCTCTCTCAAAGATTTACTTATCAAGAGATTAATTCTTGCCTCCTGAGTGATCTCCTCTCCCTGCATCACTTTATTCTGTAGTATCATTCTGTATTAGCCTTTAGAGATACAATTTACCTTCTTTTCACGATTTAATTCTACAAAGACTGAAGCCTGAAAGCTGGTAGAAAACTAGAAAGATGGCATGAACTCGAGAACACCTGAGAGTCCTTTGAAGAAAACTCAAAATGAAGGAACCAGCAGATTCCAGGCTTGAATATGTTGCAGTGTGAAACTAATGTTGCTAACACTTGCGCAGCCGCCTGTCATCACATACAAGCTGTTATTTCTAGGGTTTTGTTGCATTCTGGCTTCATTTACACTGCCATTAAAGATACAGCTTAATGTCACCAGAAATAATTATCTAACCACTACACATACACAGGTGCAATATAAGCCTGAAAAGGTCATATATTAAAATGACACATGTAAATAAATTTCTTTTCAAATTTATTCTGCAAATAGTAATAGTAGCAACAGCAGAAGTAATAGTTGCAGAAATACAAGAATACTATGCTTCTAAGTAAACTTTTGTCCATACATTCTCACTGGCATGAATCATATGTAAGAGTTGAAAGAACAGTAACAGGAACACACAGGCCTTGGAAGTGCATAAAATATCACAAGCAAAGTAAATGAGAGGAGAGGAATTAGCTTGAATATTCTCTTCCACTTCCTGTCTACCAGGACCTCTATGTAATTTTATGTAAAACTGCTTTTTAGCCAACTGATGCCCAGCCTGTTCTAGCTGCAGGAGTCTGTATTTGCCTCTGTTGAACTGCATGGAGTTCCTATCTGCCCATTTCTACAGCAGGTTGAGGTCTATTTGAGCAGCAACCCCCTTCCCCTCAGATTATCAGTTGCTTCTTCTAGTCTGAATATAAATGGATATAAATTGATAGCTTGGATATAAATCCACTCCCTACCTATAATGCAGCCCTATATCCTAGGAGGAAGATAGAGACGCTATCCAAGTGTCTAGAGATAGGATGAAGGATGCAAAAAGCATCAAGTTCAAGTACATGAGAAGCAGCAATAAGGGGAATATGTGGGCCTGCTGTGGGCCAGTGAGTTGGAGGGCAGTTTTGCAGAGAAGGACTTGGCCATTTTGGTGGACAAGTTGACCACAGGACAGCAACATTCCAGCAGTTCCCTACATCCTCCTTGCTATTCTTTAGGTTAAGTGTAGTCTTTGCCTTTTCCAGTTATTAAGAATCTCCTGCAGCTGCAGACTTTCAAAAATGGTCGAGTGCAGCCTCATGAGGCCTTGCTGAGATTACACCTCCAAAGGGCAGGAACAGATAACAGCATTCCAGGAATCTTGCACCACGCAGCACATCCTAAGAACAGGCAGCCCCATTCTGCCTTCTCAAAACTTGAGGATGTTTTGAGGTGCTTGGGATGACCCACTGCCCAACATACAGGAATACGACTCCTTTCCCATATGTTGTTCTGTAATACTAACACTACTTGCATAACTTTCCTACCCATCCCGTGACAACTAACAAGATTAGAACACCCTAGTGTTTCGGGAGTAAACAGTAAAGCAACAGAAACTACTCCCCTAAGACACTGACTCTTTAAAGTACTTGTTAACTTTGAGAATTATAATGACATTTGCACTTTATTCAGCTTGAGATTTTTAATTTCTTGGTCTTGGAGAACACAGAACCGGTTAACTCCACTGAAAATGACTTATGAAATATTTTATACCAGTTTTCAAATCAACAAATCTCAAGCTGAATAAAGTGCAAATTTCATTATAATTCTCAAAGCAGCAGAAGTGTAGGTCTAGGAAATATTGGGAATTTGGGAAATTCCTAAAATAATTACGGTACTAAAGATGTTAGTTTCCACACATCAACCTTTAACCCAATCTTTTGTTATGAATCACAGGTATTTCCTAGGATGTGACAAATACTTGGAATTTGTCAGAAACTACAAAATATTCCATAGGAAACTGCCTGTAATCTAAAAAGCAACACGTTATAGGCTGTGATTGTAAAAATCTCATCAGGTTCTGAAAACTTTCAATTCCTGCAAGTCTCAAGACAATTGTGACTCAACAAAGTTTTACTGAACTTGTCTTCTTTTAAAGTTTAAAGTGCTTTCTCAATTCAACTGTTTTGTTACTATTTTTCACCTGGAATGGAAGGGCTTCCACTGCATAGCCTTCCATGATGTACCTCAACTGCTGAATAACAACAAATACAGCAAGAATCACTGATGGATTAACTGCCGAAAGACTACAGGCCCTGAGAAGCTTGAACAGTTCTGGCTTTAGTGGTGGGCAGTGGCACAGTGGGTATTGATAACAAAGCGATTCAGCTCAGCTTGAGGTAGACCCCTTGGGTGGAAATCACTGATTAGACATAGGCAGGTACTGGCATTTGAGACACTATGGTATGTCAATGGCATCTACAAAGAGCTGATACACAAGGTCGTGGTATATATTTGGAGAGTCCATGGAAGTTATGTCAATGAAGATGATCTATTCCCTCAGGATGCTACCTGAATTAATACAGGTGCAGCTGGTTCAACCACTTACTCTTAACTGTGTCTACAAGTATTTTCATTGAGAATAATGGCTCACAAAGGGTCAACATTAGCAGGTTTTCAGTTTGCACAACTACTAGAGATTATTAGTAACCCACAGAAAGAACTTCTTACACATAAAAGCCTGGAAATGGCTCACAAGTATCTATTTTTATGATGCCCCTGGGTCTCCTGATGCTATTCCTTCACCTTCTGTACTAAGACAATAGTCCATTCCTGATTGCATCTGATTGCATAAATATGTAAATTTAAAAAAAACATTAATGTTTGCCTATTTCTCTGCCTCTTTACAGTCTTCTGCATACTCCCTTTACATTTCCTAGCTTCTGTTTCTCCCTTAGATTCTAGCCAGAAACCTAATGCATTGGAACTGACCTCAGTTCCTTGTCATTGTGATACAATTTGTGCAGATATATGTACTGTGGGGTTTTTGTTTTGTTTTCAGCTTGTGAAGTCACTGGAAGATAGAAAGCCACCCAGGCTAACTCCTCTTGCAGTTAATCATGCTTCAAAAACTGGAAGTGCATATCCCAGCCTGAAGATTCAGCACGTCCTGCTGCACACTCAGCCACAGAGCCAGGCCAGCAACTCCAGTCCTGAGTTGGAGGGTTCATCTTTTCTCATCCTTTATGCTTGCAGAGTGAACACTTTTAGCTTTTTTTTAAAAAAAAACAACTTCAACTAAGGATAAACAGAAAGGTTCTAGTCGACTCATAATAAACAGAACACAGATAGAATATTCCGCATTGTTTTACCTATCAATTCTTTAGTTATTGAAACTTTTCTAAAATGTTTATGAAAACTATTTCTGTATTGAACTGTACAGTGCAAACAAAAATCTTTCTGGGAACCAGTCTTTATCTGCAGATAGACCTTCACTGTAATAATATTCATTGCTGTGGTTTCTATTTGTTTTTCCTTGAGAACACTACTCTTTTTTCTTTCTTTTTCTTTCCCCCAGAGTCATCTGGGACACATGGTTGGAAAAAAATCTCTTCTGAATTACAGTCCATCTGTGGTAAATAATCTAGCGAAGCTGACACAGCTTTGGAGCTCATCAGTCAGCTGATTGATGCATATAGTCAACTGTTACTTTTCCATCTCATCCTGAAACTCGTATTAAAATATTAAATTAAAAATAAAAGTTCTTCATTTCTATTTTGATTCTGGTTACAGTAAATATCCGGCTCTACGTTAAACCCTGATTTTCCAACAACTATGTCACCTATTGTTATAGTAAATACGTTATTTTACAGGCCTAGTACATTTTTGTTTATTTCATGTGAAGTCAATATATGTCAATTAAAAGACATATAAAATATGGAATTTGATGCTTGAGATGCCTTCCAATGGCTCTTAGGTCATGTTATGAGGTTGCTATTGTGAATCTTCATATGTAATGCAAAGGAAATAGCATGCTTTCTGTATAAGAAAATGGTAATGTTTGCTAGCTGTAAAAAAGAAAAATGCCATTTTGCATTTAAATGTTTAACTTTGTGCTAATGACAGATCTTTTTTCATAATTTTGTTAAATTACTGTTTTCAAAAATGCATATATTTGATAAATAGCATCAAATTAACACTTAAAATCTATTTCATTTTCTTCTTTGTTGCCGTTCTACAAGGTTAGACTGCACATTTCTCCGGATAATATGGTTGTTGAGAATTTAAGTATTTATGTTACATATTGTGTTGTTGTTATGTATGTTATGTATTGTATTGTATTTACAATCTTTTTTTTTCTCCATTACATTCTTATATCTATGTTCTCCATAAAACCAAAGTGACAGATAACTCATATAGTTAAGAACTATTATTATCATTCAAAGTAAGTTTATGATACCCGACTCATCTTGGTCTTTACCAAACAAAGGAAATAAGAAATTTTGATAGACGAAGCAAAAGTTGGTGAAAAAGGACAGAAAAAGGGAAAACATTTTATTTAATGTAATACAGACACTGTTCTTTTTCCTATTTGTAAAAATTTCCTTTAAAAGGATATTTTATTTTTGATTTGGAACAATGATTTTGAATTCAGAAAGTGACAACTTCTTTTTTTCTAATTTTTACACAAAACATTTTATTCTAGAAACTATTACAGTGTTTCAATATTTTTAGACCTTCTCACTAGTAGAAATTAAGATGTACTTATTGCTTATTTTTAGCACTTGAGTTAGGAGGACTACTTTAGATGGTGACTCTAAACCCAGGAATCTCCTAGCTTTGACAAAATACAGGAAGCATTGACAAAATAATAAAATAAACACACTAAAATAAGGTTGGCATGAATACCATCCTAATTACTGATATTTCGCTGAATTATGAACTTTTTCATTTTCCTCAAAATATATGTATGATTTGAAAAAAAAATTGCTCACTATCACTGATGACTGTACATTTTATTTGAGCTAATCTATGAATCTATTCACTCAGACAACAGTCTGAGTTACATCTTTCAGTAAATATATCTTTTAGTATCTAAGGAGTGATAACAAAAATCATTAAACATATGTGTAATAAAAATACTTAATTCTCTGCAGCACTGCTTGTTTTATACAAACATTGAAATAGTGATATATCTGTGTTTGTAAAAGTTTCTGGGGTCATTTCTTTTCCAGACCACATTATACTTACTACAGACATCAGTTTATAGAAAAAAAAATACTTGTCATATTTTAGGATCCTATATGCTAGAGATATATTCCATGAAAAACATGGAACTTCTCTGAAAAGAAGAAGAACATGATCTGCTCAAGCAGAGTTAAGCATAGCAGATTGCCCAGGACCAAGTCCAGCCAGGTTTTGAGTATCTCCAAAGATGAGGACTCCACAACCTCTCCAGGCAACTCACTCCAGTGTTCAACCATCCACACAGTTAAAAAAAAGATTTTCCTTATGTTCAGGCAGAATTTACTTTTTGAGTTTGTGCCCATTGCCCTTTGCCTTCTCAGTAGGCACTAGTGAGAAGAGTTTAATTCTATCTTTTTTGCACCCTCCTATCTTGTCCAGGCTGAACAATACCAGCTCTCTCAGCCTCTCTTTATATAACAGATATCATGTAATTCATATTCTTCTTCATGGCTGTTTGCCAGTCTGGCTCCAGGAGGTTTGTTCATGTCTTTCTTGCGGTGGGCAACCAGCATGGAACAAAGCAGTCCAAGTGTGACCTCCCCAGGGTTGAATAGAGAGGAAGGGTCACCCACCTCAACCTGCTGGCAGTGCTCTGCCTAAAGCAGACCAGGATGTTCCCGTCCTTCTTTGTCACAGAGATGCATTACTGGTCCAGGGTCAACTGCAGTTGCCCATTTCTCTGGAAAGCTGCTCTCTAGCTGAACCCAGCCTGTACCCATGCAAGGGGTTATTCTTCCCCAGCTGAAAGAGTTTGCACTTCCTTTTGCTGAACTTCTCAAGGTTCTCTGCCCACTTCTCCAGCCTCTCAAGGTTCATCTGAATGCCAGTACAACCCACTAGTGTCTCAGCCACTCCTCCCAGTTTTGTATCATGTAATGCTGAGGGTGCACTCTGTGCATTAACAAAAATGTTAAATAGTACCAGCTCCACCAGTGACCCACAGGAAATATCACTAGTGATGAGCATACATGTATTTTGACATTCTAAGTTATCGTCATCAGTTTCTCACAAGCCTGCTCTAAAACAATCAGTCTTGATGTCAGCAGGATACTGCTTCCCTAGGACTTGCCTCAGACTTTCTTCAACCATTCTATTATTTTTTTAACACAATGCGTTAAGACTAGTAACCATAATTGAACTCATAGAGACAGATGAAACCACTGTGTGAGCAACATCAAGAAAAAAGAAAGTTTCTTACAAGAAGAAAGTTATGGTCAGGCTTTCAGAGAGTAGATACACATGTTATTTGGTATCATGCAATCATATATTTGTGCAAAGGTCTGACAATATTTTTAATGAATTTATACAAGTGTAAAATCAATGATCTCCAGGCATCTTTCTGCAGGAAAACATAAAGCACCAGTGAGAATATGTGGGCAATATTCTCACTGCATTCTCACAAAAAGCATTCTCAGATTATCTTTCTAAATAGACAGCCAAACTGTTTCTTCAGAAAAATATAATGTTGACCTACAGAAGAAAAGTAGCTTCTAAAATCTAAAGGTCACCAGTGGTACAGATAATACACACATAGTTCTTACACAGTGATACAGTGCTACAGCACTTCAGTTTTTATTTAGGATACTGCATATTCGTGCTCCTAACATAGGAGTTGCCCCTTTACAGAGGAAGAAAGAAAAGAGCAGCCTGGTGATTCAGCACTGATGTGTGCTCCTGTGTAAGTAATACAACTTGTATTTTTTCCCCATCACCTCCTCTATTTACTCATTTACCTCAATTCTCTTCCACTCCTCCTTGCCACACACCATTTGGCTGTCAGTTCATGGTTTTATAGATTCCATTACACCTATTGTCAGTCATATTTTCTCCAGATTAAAGAGTTTCTCTCCCAAAACTCAGTCATACCTTATTTAAAAGCAGTCATCCCTTTGATCCTCAAATTATATGCATGAAAGCACATTAAGCTGGTTTTAGCATTCAGGATTTCAGTAGTGGAATTAATGGAAGGCTGCCTTGCACTTTCCCTTGTGATAAAAAAAGCTGGAAATACAACATATTTTTGTGTTTTATTTTTGGAGGGGGAGGGATTTTCTTTTTTTGAAAATAAAACTTTTTCAAAATCCTATAAAATCATGGGGTTTTTTTTGCTTTAACATATAAACTAAATGTTACTTCTGCAGAATTACAAGTGTAATAAATTATTCAACTTTTACATTGCATCACAGTTCCACTAAATTATTCAAGCTATAGTTATTACGTTTAAAAATATTTCTAAATAAAAATATCAATTTATTTATTTGTTTATATGATTTGTTTATATGATAAAAACAATTTATACTTAAACTGGGTATTTGTATAACACACAACTATTGAAAGCAGTGAATTATAGGTGCAAGAAAAAACAAACTAGCCCTCTCCTTTTTTTCCCTATAGCTGTGTTGCATATTTAAAAGTATACAGAAGGAATAAAAGCTTTATATATTAATGAAGATATCTGAATAATTAATAGTTAGCAATGTACAGGAAAATTGCACTATTAATTTAATCCTATTGGTTTTGTAGCATTTGAGACCAATATTACCTTTAATTGTTCTACCAATGAACTAAGTTTTTAAAAACAAATAGAAAATGAAGAAACACTATATATATTAGGAATTCTATTGGACATCTTTCAAAGACATTAATATTAATTTTCCCAAGAACAGAGGCAGAGAATAATATGTCAGATTGAAAACATCAATTCAAATAAATTATTGTCCTGACATGTAAAACTTCGAGCAAAATTGCACATTCGTGACTGAGGAAAGATGGTTAAGGAGTAATGATACTCATGTAAGATTTAGAAAGCCCTAGGTGAACTTCCTCTTACGAACGAGGGCCTTAGTAGGATGGCTGCATGGATTTGGAGCCCTATTAAAAAACAAGAAAAAGAAATAAAATATCCAAAGGTTGACTTCAGTGGAATTTACATACTCACTGACAAAACTGCTATGCTAAAAATTGCCTGAACTAATGCTAACCATAAGAGTATTACATTCATCAGGAGTAAATTAGTAGTAAATTTGGATCAATATGTGGCTGTCACTGTACCTATATCCTCAGTGCATTTTGAAATGTAAAAATGCATAATTGCAGTGAACTAAATTTAATAAATATTTCATCAATCATGATATATTTTAAAACACTCAAAACTACAAGGAAACTGTTTTTGTTTTGTTTTATACACCACTTTCAAGTGTCTCAATCCAAACATGTTGAGATGTAGGCCATGAAAACTTGTTATATATAACAAAAATATTCTGACAAACCTTTATTACTAGCCTTCAGTTAAATATAGATTTACAATTCACTTAAGACTCATTGTTTTTCCATATATTCACTGTAACTTCCAAACCTATAGAAAAAATCCATGCCTATAGCTGTCATTCCTTACAAAGTTTTGTTTAGGAAATCTAACCCTCTGTAGATTACTGCTTAGCATTCATATATCATATTTTCAGATGTACAGCATATCAGTCTTCTGGGCTGCCCTGTCTTAAAGCTCTGAAGTGTGCAGTCTCTCTGCCATTTCAGTACCACACCCCACAACCATTGCTTCTTCTTCTCTATCCAAAAAGGGATTTGGGCATTCTTGATTATTTGTGTGTTTGTTTTCCAGGCATGGATCCAGACATGGCAATGATCTCTATGAGCCTGGACTTGCTGTTATAATCTATGAGGAAAGTAAATTAGCAGGACCCTGTTTTCATGTTCACATGCAGTACTCAGGTGACACGGAGACTGGCTAGCACAGATATAGCTGTTTAGCAGAGATATGTAATTGGAGAAATTAAAACTACTAGAACAATCTGATTTTTACCAGAGGAGTTAAATAAAAACTACTTTTCCCCTGCGGGTATGACAAAAGGTAAAATGTTTTTTCACCTTCTTGATGTTTTTTCACCCTTTTTTTTTTTTTTTTTTTTTTCCTGACAGGATGACAAGAGCAAGAGCAACTTCATGAAGATTTCCTTCCTCCTTTCTTCTGCTCCTCTCAGAAGACCTTTGCTTCTGATATTCTGCTTCCTGAGTTTCAACTGTTTAAGATCCAAGGACCACTTTGATACAAAGGCTTAAACTTGTGAAAAAACTGCCAAGTTGTCAGAAAGACCTGTGTGTGTAGACTGCAGCAGTGGAAGATAAAACTGCAGACAGGAAGATTGTTGACAAGATGACAGTTGGCAAGTCAAGAACTCAAGAGGAATCAAAAAATAGCACAAAAGGTATCCAACAAATTCAAAACAGGGAACCAAAAGATAGCAACTGAATAGCAGCAAAAATCAACTTATTTCAAGAAGCAATAAGGACTCATCTTTCTCCATCTTACTGACAACGGCCTGACCAGCAAAGATTTCCCCCCCCCCAAAAAAAACGATTATGTGATCTTTCAAAATGAGGAGTAGCAAAGATTAGTATAAACTTACCATGGCGAGTGACTATTTTAGACAAGCTCTACTCTACACTGGAAATTCCAGTTCTCAGCATAGTTTACTTCTGTGCATCGTAAAAAGTTTGATTATTGTCCTTCTCTGAAAATTAACAGAACCTTCTATAGGGATTGAGTATGAATCAGTTTGAAGGAATAAAATTTACATGTGAGAATTTGGTACAATAAACGCTAAGGCTGAAGTACAGCAAGGCAGAGTGAAAGAAAAAAAATACTTCATGTAACAGAGCACCTTAAAAATATAATTCATTTCTTTTGTTGCCTTTCTGTAGAATTTACAAACACTA
>JAUBOD010001059.1:761833-773760 GCA_032353885.1 Nothura maculosa
CTTCCGTCCGTCCTTCCTTCCGTCCTTCCGTCCGTCCTTCCTTCCGTCCTTCCTTCCTTCCTTCCTTCCTTCCTTCCTTCCTTCCCTCCTTCCCTCCTTCCTTCCTTCCTTCCTTTTTTTCTTTGCTCTCTTCTTTTAGAAATAAGATGAGCATGGATAGTCTGACATTTCAGTGTTGTTATGCTGAGCACCTGCTTCTATGCACGGTTTCAAACAATAAGTTGCTATAAGCTTTTATGGAATCCTATAGTTAAAAGCCATTTTTTCAGATGATTCTCAGTAGGACTTCTACAGGGAAAAAATATAGAATCAGTCTATTAGAAAACCAAATTATATAGGTCTGCTGTTTGATCAACAGAGTACCCTCCAGGTTTGGCTAAAGCCAGCACAATTTTTCCAACTGGTATCAAAGTTTGAAGAAAGTATTGAAATGTATAAACAAATAAATCCCATTTGCAATTTTTTTATTGCAAGCTTTTTTTTCAGTATTTCCTAAAGACTTGTAACTTCTAAGAAAAAAATGCAATCTTGCAATTGTTTTATTTTATGCATACGATTAGCTCTGTCACTTGCTCCTAGCAAGTGGGTAGAAATGCAGATATGTGAAGCAGACTGGGAAAACTGAGAAAATTAGAAAATCAAATTTCACAGGACTTACTTTTAATTACTATTTTTTAAGTCAGAGCGTTTGGATTGATATGGATACAATAAAATATCTAAAACAAATGAAAATGTAGTTAACTTTATCTAATGGTTAAAACAGTTACATTTGGAAAAATGAGTCTGCAACAACTTTAGGACTAAAATGTTATTATCATGTTGTAATTATCAGCTGAATTAGTGGAATAAAGTCATATTTTAGTTTTGGATAACATTATGCACAAATTTTACAATGTACTTTGCAAAATCAGATCTCTCACAGTAATTCTAATCCATCAATAGATATCTTCTCAGTACAGAGGAAAGTTCTGTTTCTCATATTAGTATTTTTGGTTTTGCTTGTGAATAATTGGAAATATGCTCCTTATAACTAAATTTATTAATGAAACTAAATTTACTTTACACTTGATCATGTAGATCTTACATTAATGAATGATTTCACTTTACAGAAAACAAGTTCTGTAGCAGAATGGCTCCTGCTCCACTATTTCAATTTTAGATCCGCAACAAAAGAAATGTTCTACAGTAACTTAATCTTTTGGGAAAGGAATGGATGTGAGTAGAAGATAGTATTTTCATTACTTTCTAAATTGTTAAATTGCTGCCTTAAGTGATCTCAAACAGTTCTGAAAAACATCCGGATGGAGTAAAATAGCACCCTCATTTAATGCTCCACTAAGAATCACTAATTTAAAGTTCCATTGTGGCTGCTTTCATAGAATCTCTTATACCCGTGACTGAAGAATAGCATCATTTTAGAACAAATCTAGTTATGGCAATGAAAACTCTTTAGTGAAAATGTTCCTAAACAGGTTTCAACCTTGCTGTAAGGCTTAAATTTGAAATTGTACACAGAGTAACCAGATTTTCTCCTTCTTTATAAACAGAGATTGACTTTAACAAGTGTTTGTCTCTCTGTGCCTGGCAGGTTGGCAAGACTGGATTTATTCTCTCTCTCTGATGGAGGTATGCCCCATAGTTAGGGATTAAAAGTCTATCATCTTTTGCTTCTGAGTTCACCCAAAATGTCCTTCTTTGAACAGAAATGCTGCCCCTCTGTGGGCAACAAAACACCACCACATTGTTGCAGCAGTCTGCAAACATTTCATACATGGAAATAAAAATAAATAAATAAATTATCATGTCCTCTATAATTTAAGATTTACAAAGTATTTTGATAATTGCAAATATTATCCTATATGATGACTACTGACAGATTCCATATGTGTTCCATCATTCACAACAGTGAATGCACTGGCTTCCGAATGGCTTAACCTTGTGGTGAGAGCTACTTGCACTGATGGAGAACTGCTAAAAATTTCTAAAAAGAGAAAAAAAAATGTGTAAAGCCTATTTTATCAGTGGTGTTGTTATGAACACTTAACATTATCAGATTTCTCCTATTGCAGGCAAGTCTCTTTAAACATCATCTTTCAACCCTGTCATGTCATTTTTTGGCCCTTTAATTCACAGCTAGATTTTTGAGCTGAGTCTGCCAATAATGAGGAAAATTCAGGCTATTATAATCATTAACAATACCGAATCATGATTTGAATATCTGCATCTGAAACTTGAATTTGAGGATTTTGTGTAAAGCTTCAAACAAATAAACATTTTTTTTCTGTTTGTCAGCTTGTCCTCTTCGTTTCCAGCCAATAGGGGAGTGGAAAGAGGATCAATGTGCTTAATAGAGCTTGAAATGAATTTGACTTTTTAGTTTACTTCTCTCTTCTCGTCCTAAAATCTTCGATGCACACTAATGAAATAAAGACATAACAAAGAGCTTTCTGGGAATAGAATTTGTTAGATGTCACAGAATCAGCTAACGAAGACAAAGAGCATGTTGAGGAAATGTTTGACAGGTTACAGGTTTCTTCATCCTTTCCGCAGATGATTATTTTCTTCTCCAGCATTACAGCGGAGGAAGGGAATGAGGAAAAAAAAAAAAAAGGCTTAGCTTTTAATTTGCAGAACAAAAAGAACAAATATTGCATATTACATGTTCTGCTAAAGAGCCTCTTGCATAAACAAGCCAGAGCAGAAATCTGCAAATTTGCCTGTTCTGCAGAAGTGCACAGCCTCTTCAGTGGGATATGGAAGGGGCCCGGGCTGGTCCGGCCGGTGTCTGGCAAGGAGTGCTCAGGGCCCCACAGGTCCCAGCCAGATCAGCCCCCTGTCCTGACACGGCCACCAGCCACAACCAGACACCAAAGGGGATGCAGAAAGAAGGGTCTGTTCTGTCCCAGAGTTCACTAAAGATTGCAGGACTGAAAAGAGACTAAGACTCTAAGAGACTAACACTCTAGGAAAGGATCTATTGCTAAGAACAGAGTAGATTTGTTCTCAAGGCTTAACTTTTCCTACCCAGTAGTAATAAGGTTGTCCTCCTTATAGTGTAATCTTAATCTCTTATACTATTTTGTATGCTCCAACATCATAGTTTTAGGTCTAGCTAAGTTAAAGGTAGTTGAATATGCTAATTCAAAAGTAGGGAAGGAAGACAGTACAAATGTAAACTCTTCTAACAATTTTCCATTTCCTACGATAACATACTTTCAGCATTCAGTACTAATTCAGTTACACAATTTTATTTAATGTCATACTAGAGAAAAATATTTAGAATATAGATATTAATATTTGACTTGCTACTTTAATTGAAATATATCCAATACTTTCTCTGCTGCACCTTCAGAATAATTCTCATATCATCAATCAGGAAAACAATCATGCAGTGTACATGAATAAACCTCAGGAGGAAGTAGGAGTTTGTTCCGATATATATTGAATGTTTATATTTGATTTACATTTGTATAATAAATATATTCAGATATTTTTCTTTCTTGCTGAATACAGTATTTTTCAACAGATCGTAACAGTCATGTGATGCTAGTGGGGAAAAAAAGGTAAAAAATCAGTAGACGTTACTCAAGTAGTTGTATTTCCTACATAGGGAAGAGTAAAATTAGTACTCATTCTATAAAATTTCCTGTCAAAATGTCAGTGCCTCATTCAGAGCTCTAGGGAAAGAATGTATTTTCAAGTAGCTTTCCAGAAAATTCATAAGAATAGTCAGGTGTATGAGACCCTTTCTCCTAAGATTCTGCCTCTTCTGACCTGAGAGGAACGTAGTATTAAAGTTAGTGGTTCCAGATAAAATTCTATCAAAAAAGTTGAGAACTCAGCTTAATACATTACTTAATACATAACTTCTTCTGAAATTTTCTGCAGAACCTTAATTTGAAAGTATAATTTTTAGTCTTGCTTTCCTATCTTTACAACATGCAACTATTCCTGAATCCTTTCACCTCTATGCATACTACCCTTTCTTTTAAGCAAATTAATGAAAAGATACATTCTTCTTTACTACACTGAAAACCATCACAGATTGACACAGATTTATTAATTTAATATCTAAAGGCTGGAGAATTTAATAACTTATTTTTTGCAATTATCATTTTTATGTTTGCAACCAAGTCAGACTAAGAAGTTTTCCATCAATTTCAACTCCTTTTGCATTTAACTTTTGCTGTGGGAACTGTCAACATGACGTCTAATTAGAATCCCTTTGGAAATGTTTTTTTCATGTTCATTTTTATTCACTAGGAACTAAATTAGTAACAGGAAATTACCTTTTTTTAATAGATCTTTCATCAAAAGATTATTTTTGTAAAGTTAAATTAAAATCAATATAAATGAAATGTGACTTTTTCTATGAAAAAGTGATATTGTAATTAACATTTTAATTGAAAATGTCATTATTTTTAAATTACTAAAACATGGACTTGGGGCACATAAAAAAAATGTTTTTTAATGTCAATATAATTTTCTAACACACATATCTTTCAAAAAAATACACAACAAATGACAACAACTCCTGTAATTATCTACCTTGCCCTACCACATAATCTCATTATTAAAAATCAGAGAAAATGCCACATACACTCCAGGTTTATTCCTCCCAAGAAAGAAAGAACAAGATAAAGAATAAAAAAAAACACTGTAGAATTTCAAATGATGTTCTCTTTCATACCTACTAGCTTCTAATTACTGATTAAAAATAATACGGTGGTGAAAATTGACTCAATGCATTTATAAAATGATATGGTATTTCAAGATATATGTGTACTTTTTTAAATTATTATTTCTTCTTCTCTGTGGAACAAATAAATTCCTATCCTAAAATATTTTGTCATGCAACGTTAAAATGAACAGATGCCCCGGAAAGACGGTGGACGATCTAGGTCTGTACAGAAAGACTGAAGGAGAAAGGTGGCAGTTCTGGGTTACTGCTGACATTAGAGCAATGGACATTACTCCCACACCGATCTACGTACGACCATTAGGTTCTCAAGTTTTTCTTCACACTGAAAATCTTTAACTTGCCTGAATTGTAACTGTCAGCGGGCTGCGATAGCTGAGGTGATTGGGTTGAAAGATCAGTTTTGTCACCACTGAGCAGGTCAGCATTCGGATGTGAACCGGGCTGATTCAGGCAGGTTGTCAGAATTTTAGTGAACGCTATTGACTCCATTTGCAAAAGGCAAAAAGGGCCCTTAATGGTTCTTTTTTTGCCTGCCTATCTGGCTGCATTTAGTACTAAAAAGCATTCGTTTTAACTTTCCTTTTATTTTTATTTTTTTATTTTTTTATTTTTTTTAACTTCTCCAAAAAGGTTTGGCACATTTGCATTATCCTGCATGGCATCTTTCATGAAACAATTAGTGCAAGGACAGACATTTCTAACTATCCTTGACACCACCTGTGGTAGCTGAGATCATTTATTTTTGTAGTAGATTTCTTTCAGCCTTTGACAATCTATCATTAGGTTGCAAATGCAAAAATAACTGATTACACTGAAGTATATCAACTATACAAGTTTTTAACTATAGCATTCAAGAGAAGTAAAAGGTTCATAATAATACTACATATCTAAGCAACACTATTATTTCATAGTGTACACATCCAATTGCCCCATATGCAAAAAAATGAAATGACTACAGTATGATTTCCCATATTAGCACATATTTTCAGCACATTACCATTTCATACAGCTATTAAATAGAAGAACAAAGAGATGTCTATTTCCCACCACCTCAATAGGCTTTGATCTTTAAGCCTCAGCTGAACCATTTTGATCTTCCTCCACGTCTTAAGAGAACAAAAATTTTTTCATTCATTACCTAGTGAAATGTCATTTAATTTATTTTATCTAAATATATTTATCTTCAGAAAGGAACACTCTAAGCTAATTTTGCTAAGAAAGAATTAATAATGACATTTCAGTTCTTGGTACTCTTGGGCTCTTGAGACAATATTAACTTACAGGTTTAGTCAAACAGAAACGTGCCCAATGAGCCCTGGTGAATCAAAGACCTAATAGGAAAATCCTTGTTCGAGCTAGTTTCTTAATAGTCACTTCTTGGCCTCTTCCCTTTTCCAGGGCTTCTCAAGAAGACTGATAACTTAAAGGAACAATGTTTGATGAAAAATAGTGAGTATGAAAATAGTAATGACTGGCTGCTCCTAGCAGCTCTCCTGCCAAAGAAGGCAACATAAGAAGAAACAGAAGGAACAAGGAACACTCTATTGCTTTAAATATGTTTCAGTGCATTCAGTTATTCTTTTATTTTTATTTTTTTCTCCATTTTAGAGACATCATACTGGGACAAGTTTTGTGTGCAAACACTAACCAACTATGAGAACACATGATATAGCTCAAGGTCTACAGAGTTGTAGGCATTGGCACATTTCTATTTCTTCTCCCTGTCATGACAGACACAACAAAACTAAGATGTTCAAGTGGCACTACATGAAATTCTAGTCAACAAGCCATCCTAATGCATTTGTTGTATTGTAATTAATTTAGTCCACATTCCAAGAAACTTCTCAAAATCCACAGTCCTATTAACAACGTGTTTTCCTATAATGTTGTCATCTTCCTCTCCTTCTCTCCTTATGTCTTATGTCCTCATGATGTCTTTACAAAAGAATTAAAAAAGAGAAGGGAGGAAAGGAGGGAGGGAGGGAGCAAGAGAGGAAGGACAAAAATATACAGAAAATCTTGTCTTACTTGCCCATTATAATCACCTCAAAAGCTGACACAGCAGAACTGTGAGACCAAAGATGATGCCCAGTCAATCAGCCTGAAAGTTCAGTCTTTATTCAGTCCAAATGTGTTTTAAAAATGCTGTTTATACTTAAAATATTTAAGGCTAGACAATTCTTACTTCTCAATCATTTCTTAAACTAAACAAGAAATTATATGTCAAAGTAGTTCTTAGGTATTTGAGTAAAAAAAAATAGGAAACTAAACTATTGCTAGATGTGTAAGATTTTAAAGCAGAAAGAAAATGTGCTACTCTGACAGTATCTTTAAGACAATTTTTTATGCTAATACAGTTTAAAAAAAATCCACACTTAGTTAGGTTTTATTAAAAACTATTCACCTGACTGCTGTCACTGACAGTGAATCAAGGAATCCCAGAGGCAAAAGGGGAAATTCACTATCATCTCATTAATTCAAGAAGTAGCAAATTATAGTCTGATGTTTAAATTGTGATTTAGTTGAGTTTTAAATATATACAATCAAAACAGCTATGCTCAAATAAAAGTCTACCTAAAATGCATTAAAACAATCTTTTCTCAAAGCCCAGCGATGTTGTGCAGTATTCATCCTTGGAGATTTTCAAAACTCATCTGGATAAAGCTCTGAAGAACTTGCTGTGATCTCATATTTGATGCTGTTTGAGCAGTACATTGGACTAGAGATCTCTGATGTTCCTTCCAACCCCAATTATTCTGTAAGCCTTTGTTTAACTTAATTTGTACAGACTTAAATGTCAGAAATGATTACTACTTAACTAGAGCTAATTATGCCTTTTTGTTGTGGTTTTGTTTTGAAAACTTTATCTTGATAAATTCAGTTGGGGAAAGAAATTTTTTTGTAAATGTGACATAAAAATTCAAACAAAGGAGGAGTTTCTATCATCAAATGCATTTTATCCAAACAATTTACAGTCAGCACACAGTTTTGGCTCAATCTACAAATATTCCATTAATGAAATAGATGTCATGGGAAAGGAATTTGGAAGATGTTCTGAAGAGATGAAAGATGTTTTCTTTTCACTCAAGTAAATTATTGGAGAAATGATTGCAAAATCAAAACTGACTTTCCATTATAAATGAAGAAAGAAGCTGTGACTATAAAGACTGGGTTAGACCATCCTGGTCTATATGAACAAAAGTGTAAAAAATAGTTTATGTTGGATTGATACTTTAAAGGTATTTTAAGAAGAAGAAAAAAGAGGACAGAAAGAAAGGATTTGTCTAATATTTAGACAAATACTATCATGGAATTATAGAATCATTCTGGTTGGAAAAGACCTTCAAGATCATCGAGTCCAAGTGTAAGCTCATAAACAATGTCCCCATGTGCCTCATCTACGTGTTTCTTGACCGCTGTCGGAGACGGTGGCTCCACCATTTCCCTGAGCAGCAAGGGATTATCTATGCAATATGCTCTCCTTAAAAGGGCAAAAATTAATGATAACCTCTATGGTATCCTGCTCACTTCAAACACATAGATCTAGTCTAGAAAGCAGTCTCCAAAATTAATATTTTGCTTAGTTATGACCAGAAAAATCCCTCAGCAATTTTATCTTAAATAGCAGTGTAGCAACAGTACAATATGAATGTGTAAACCATGTGTGAGATGTAAGACCTGATCACTGAGAAAAAAACATCAAATTGCATTTAATACCCCCAGTTTCAGTTCAGCAGAGGTGGAAAGGGAGAGTTTCAGATCACTAACCACAAGGCACCGCATTCTCAAGTAATTTGTAAAAATACTGTTAGACATCTCATCCTCTTGGGGCATAACAAAATCCCACAGAATTAAAACCTGATTAAATTTGTCTGCTCTTGCAGTTTTTTATAACTGAATTGTTAGACCAGTATAACCAGAAGGATATTCAGCCAACTCTTGCTGAAAATAGTCTGGTGAATGAATCAGCTCAAGGTCTGAGCGTCTGTGTTCTACCCCGGGTAGATGCAGCCGTGACGACACATTAAGGGGAGGCTTGCAGGGACTTCATCCGTCTTTTCTGGTCTGCTACATCTCTGATACAAAATTCAAAATGAACAAAATATGGAAAGAAATATTATTTACTTTCCTGAACTGATGCATCTTCACTAGCCATGTGACCATTGATTAAATTAAGTAAAAACTACCAAGTGATGTCAGATAATTTAGTCATAAATACATTTAATGAGATATCCTTTCAGGAAGAAATTCATATGACAACTATTGGTTAATTTTTGACATGTCTTAAGGATTGTGATTTAGTTTCTAATTTAAATATAAACTCCCAGTGTAATTATAAACTAACTAAAACCACATCCATATATTATTTCTGAAGTTTAACCAGAATGGGCAAGAAAACTCAGACCACATGAAAAAACTTTTTATGTTTCTCAATATGTGTGTGGCTACAGGACATGATTTAAGATATATATAGCTTCTCTAATGTGTCTAAGTGTCAATTATTATTTAATTTACAGAAATGAGAAATTTACAAAAAAATACAAACTTCCTGGGGAAAGGGGAGATAATAAACTATTATTTCTGTGCCTGGCATGAACTACATGCAAGTAAGAAAGGTGGAAGAACTCACATGAAGCCAGGAGGAGAGGGTGAATTGCTCCATGTCACTGATAAATCGTTACTGCAGCAGCACAGATGCAGCTGTCTGGGACAGGGGCATTAAGCTTTTAGTTCTCAGTTTGACTGCTTAGCATTTATATTATATTATCATTTTTTATAATCTCTCTCCACCTTTAAATGCTTTAAAATATAATGAACTAGTATAACAAACACTGTAGCACCCATTAAGCAATGGCCATGCAGATGTACGTGGAAGACACACATTAAATAAAAATAAAATACCTACAAGACCCTGATGGAAGGCTGTTTATTTTAAAGTGTTTACACAAAACCTTGAAAAGCTATTAGCATCAGACAGGTATCTGAGTTATAGAACCATTCTGACCTTTTCAGGGATTTGTCAGTATTTACTGCCACTCCTAGTGACATTTATATTGCTAAATGAAAAGCTAAATGCCTGAAGCTGCCAATGGAGTAGTTAGGAGGACAACATCTGATCCAAGAGTATTATAAATTACCTGGCTGTAGCTAAGCTGCAAAATCCTAGAGCTCCTCACGATCACCTTATCAACCTACTCTGTCCTTATAGTCAATTCATGCAAACACTTCACTGTGTTCAGGGCTCACAAGAAAAATATCCTTCAGCAAATAATTATGTAACCAATTTGTTCGTTATTATCTAAAACACAGCTGTATTTCTTCCACAGAACCTTAACAAAAAGAAAACCACTAAGGATTTGCAACAGCTCCCACTCAGAAGTCTACAAGGCTGTAACCTTATTTAAGTTTATATTTTTTCCTTTGATTTTATTTAACTCATAATTTTTATTTATAGATTTGTTTACTCTCTACAAATGACTGTGTGCATCTATGCCAGTGTGTGGTCACCACTGGCACTCCTATAACGCTACATTAACTGGCAAAGAACTGGTAAAACTTGGTAAAAAACAGTGAAAATTCAAAAGTTCTGCTCTTTCACAATGTAATAATATTGTAAAACTTTTGATTAATATTTATTACCTCAATATTACTAACTCTAGGTTTGAAGCAGTTCCTGAAATAACATTATTTAAAAAAGGGACATTAAGCTATGATTTACATGCTGAAATGTGCACCATATGCTCATCACAAGAATGAAATCCTTCCTCAGAGTTTCATGAGAACAGCAGTAGAGATAGCTTAATTTTCAGAACCTTTTTTTAGAACAAAAATACATTCTTAAGAGAAAAAGCTCCTTAATTTGTAAGGATTCAAAATGTGAGAAGGGCTGATGTTGCTAGGCTGATCTCAGTTTAAGTAGAATGAGGTAGATTTGAAGTTCTCTCTACTGCTGTGGTTGCATGTGTTGTGAGACTAGATACTGAAGTTTCATGATGATAGTCAGAGAAAAGATACATGTGATTAATATATAACCTCATACTAAAAAAAAAATATTATGTGTATATACACTCTGATTAGCCAATAACTTTTCTCTCCTACATCAGGTATTTTAATGATTACTATAAAGTATTTTATTCCCATAAAAATCAGAAGTTTCTCTCCATGCAGAGCATGAAAAAGCATTTTTTGCTGTTTTTTTTTCTTTTTGTTTTCCTAATCTACTGTAGGACAACCTCTATTATAATAGCATCATAACAGCTAGAAGGTACTTTTAAACAACTATATTTCTCATTTTCATTGTCTATGTTTGTCCATTTCCTCAAGGTCTTCAAATAGCAGCTCCACACTAATCCAGGCCCTTGTATTATTTCTGGGATGCACTAGTCTTCTCAAGCAAATATCTGCTCCATTTAATTTCAAAACCATCATTCTTTAGACTAAGAGTTCACAGGTCGGAGTAATTGAATTCTACAATTAGGAAAAAGCATGAGCTTTACCAAGCACCAGTGATCTGCCCAGGTAAAACAGATGGGCTCAAGAGCTTTTTCCATTTTTTTTTTTTCCCCATCTAATAATTGGTCTAATAGAAATTATTATCTCTCCCTAAGAAGAAAACGTACTGAGTCAGTATTATATTTTCAGCAGTATAAGCTACTCCATCTAAATTACTGGTTAAGCCCTTAATTTTATTTCAACTGAAAAAAGAGGCAGCATTTCACCCACACCATCTGATTTCTTTTACTTTTCCCAAATGCTAACACATTAAGATGAAATACAGTGCTCACCCTGCTAGAATTTCACTTGAAAAAAATATTTATGTTTTTCTTTGTCCTCATGGATGAAAAAAAGAAATACATGAGGTAATGAGAATCAACAAGGAATATTTATGCACATATTTCCTACCGCCTAACTGGTTTCATCAGGGAGTAATACTGAAAATAAAGAAGACAGAAAGTTCATTATGTAATTGCTAATGAAAAATGCTCACCAAGGCAATCTTGTATATTAATGGTAGGTGTCACGGATAAAACCGAAATGTAAAATGTTGCAGTTTGAAAGTGGTAGTGGTGGCGAGGCGGGGGGGGGGGGGAAGGAGATATCAAATTAGTATCAGATTCACAGTCTATGGACTGTAAGTCCGATCGCCGTCCTGGGAGCGAACTGAGTTCCCAAATAGCGATATCCACTATAAGCTCAGTTCTGGCAGTACTGGATTCACGAACGG
>JAUBOD010001059.1:781726-815197 GCA_032353885.1 Nothura maculosa
GATCCCATTGGCCTTCTTGGCCACCAGGGCACACTGCTGTCTCATGGTCAACTTGTCGTCCACCATGACACCCAGGTTCCTCTCTGCACGGCTGCTCTCCAGCAGGTCAAAACACTGCTCCCCATAACAAGCTATGGAATGTAGGCTAGATGAGTGGATAGGGAGGTGGATTGAACACTATCTGAATAGGTGAGCTCAGGGAGCTCAGGGATCAGGGATCAGTGGCACAAAGTCTAGCTGGAGGCCTGTAGCTAGCAATGTCTCCCCAGGGTCAATATTGGGTCCAATGTTGTTCAGGTTATTCACCAGTGACCTGGATGAGGGGCCAGGGTGCACCTTGAGCAAGTTTCCTGATGATACAAAACTGGGAAGAGTGTTTGATACACCAGAAGGCTGTGCTGCCATTCAGAGAGACCTGGACAGGCTAGACACAAGGGCAGAAAGGAACCACTGAAGTTCAATAAAGGAAAGAGTACTGTGTCTAAGGAGGAAGACCCTCCTACATCAGGCTAGGCTATGACCTGCTCGCAACCACTGTGCCCTTGTGCCAAGAAAACCAGTGTTATCATGGGCTGCATTAGGTAGAGGTTTGCCCACAGATTGGACAGGACAAGAAGCAATGGACACACACTGAAACACAGGAAGCTCCACCTGAATGCAAGAAAAAAACATTTTACTGTGAGGATGACAGAGCACTGGAATAGGTTGCCCACTGAGGTTGTGAATTCTCCATCTTTGGAGATACTAAAACCTCCTGGACATAGTCCTGTCCAATGTACTCTGGTAACTATAGAAAAAAGGTGGTTGGACTAGATTATCTCGACAGGCCCCTTCCAACATCCACCATTCTGTGATTCTCTGAAGTTGGAGACAGTACCAGCAATAGGTTAACTTAAAATATGAAGGTTTATTTTAAACTGTTTCACCCTTTTGCTACATTAATTCATTTCCCTCATCCCACTTCGACATTCTCTGAGAAACTCCAGGAATCTCATAGATGTTGCACTCATACATGGTTTTTTTTTTTTTTTTTTTTTTTCAGAGACCTTTTTTTAATTTCACTCTAAGTGGGATAAGATAATTTTTACTACACCTGTTAAACTCATTCAAAAATTGAAGAATTACCTACCCATGAGGTAAATATCTCTTAAAAATCATTACAGAAATGCTTATGTCTCCCCATAAATTGCAAAAAGAAAGTGTTTTTTTTCAGCTTTTCATAATGTATGTGAAAACTGTTCATGATACAACTAAGGATGCAGATTATTTTCTATTAAATATTCTTATTTAAGAATACCCGTATGTATGTCTGCATCTGTACAAATTAAATTATGCTGCTTTTGTGGTCCGTTATTATGTTTCCTTCAAATTAGACTCATATCTCTACCACTTCAGTATGGAATTTAGGAAAATGAATCCTCAATTTTATGCCTTATTTCCGACTACTCCACAATGCATGGAGTAAAATAGAAAATATCACTATTTTGATCAAAATTAGTGTACCTCAGTGTTCTCTGAAATTAATAACCTATAACAAATATGTATAAGAAAAAGATATCTATTTTACTAGCTATTTAACTGATTATTTTGTTACTGCAGTTGCCAAAGCTGTTGAAGTTTAATACCTGTAACCATATTTTCACAGATTTGTTTTTCCCTTTGTTTTGTCCTTTATGCTTGAACTTGCACAGATTTAGTCCTAGTCTAAAACTTTGTAACTTATAATTAAGGTTGATCAGCTAAGCTTGATACAGCGTACAAATCTAACATCATCAGCCACCCCTGAAATATTCCACTCTGTCAGTACATTGTAGTTTAGAGCATATTGCTCTCCAGAATACAAATAACTCTTTCCTGAAATCTCACTCAAATACACACCTTAATTCTAACTGCATAGTGGTAAGCCTATCATCAAACATTACTGCTAGAGGGATCTATAACATTATTTTTTTTGGCATTGTAGTTGGAAAATGGGATAGTGGTGATGTTACAAAATGAAAATGTCCAATACACCACCTAATGCGTAAGAGCAAGGTATTCAATTAAGGGATTTCACTACATAGAGCAAAGTTCCTCCTGGCAAATCTCGTGCCATGACTAGGGAAGACCATCAGGCACTGGAGAAAGACATGCAGAAGGAGCGAGGTGAGGACCTATGGAAGAAGAGTCAGAAGACAGAAAGGCATAAGGGAAGTGGCAGGAAAAAATAAATTCCACAATCTTCTTCCAGACACTAAAAGGAAGCTCTTATTCAAAATGAGCAGTCTCACTGACTACTGTCACCTTGCTTGTATGTGAGATGTTACCAAAAAGATTGGTAAAAATTGCACTGATTAAAAAATCAGTATGAAGCTGAGATTCAGTATCCTGCCTGAAAGCAGTATCTTGTTACTGAACATTATGAGGTATTATTTTAAAAGTTACTTTTAACCTTTGTGGGTACTAACCTAACCACTTTTCCAAAGGGAAAAAAAATCATATACAAATGATATACAAATCGTGTATATCATTTGATATAAAGGAAGCCCAATATTGCCAAGTATTTCAGAAACAACAAAAAATATGAGTTAGGCAATCTGGTATTGAACAAAAGAGTCTCAATGACTCTCCTAGGGCTACAGAGGAAACTTGTGATAACCGAATCCAAACTGTATTGTTTTTGTCCCGGTGCTGAGTCCTCCTGTGAATACTTGGAGAGAGGAACTGGCTTTGCTGGAGATTTGACCTGCCTTCTGCCTTGCCAGACTGGCATAGCTGACCAGCTGCAGGGTTCAGTCTGCCTCCCGGGACACAAAGTGCTGGCGGGATCTGTAGTGCCTACAACTCAGTGAGAGATGGAATTAATGTGAATTAATGTGAAATAAGGGTACAATCTGTCCAACAGTGTGTGCACATAGTTACAAACATCATGCACTTTCTAAACCTAAAGAAAGACTTGAAACTGTCTTGCTATTACTCCTTGTCAACTTGGATTGATGATAAAACTAAAACATTTATAGCAATAGAAATGTTGATATATATTTATCAGAGAAAGTTAAAATTTGTCTAGTATTTATGATTTTATAAAAGGACATATAAAGCACTTTTAGCAGACCTTTCCCCACAACCCCTGTTCCTAACTGACTGAACTTTGGATATATTTCAGGTTTAAATGTGCAAAGGCAGGGGAAAAAAAACACTTATTTTATGATCTATACTCCATTTCAAAAGCCTCTTTGTTACACTAAATAGCTTCTCAATATTTGGTACTATAATAGTCCTGGTGCACAATTCTGAGTGAACTCTATCTTCAAAAGGGGTTTGATGAGTTATCAACATATGTGAAGGAAGATATCAGGACTGAATATTACAGCACTTCAACTCTTTTTCTTCTCATAATTGAATACTGAATATAGGGAAAAGTGAACCACTTCTCTGTGAAATCAGAAACCTAAACTAAAGAGAAGAAAGTAACAATGGTTATATAGCAAACTCCTCTCCATGAGCAGGGAAGCATGAAGAAATACATGTTTAGCTAATGGATCTCTTATACTGAAATGTAAACATTCCAACTGTAAAGGCTGAATTGGCTGAATTAATTCATGTGGCTGTATTAGAAGGAAAACTTCACTGAAGGAGCCTTCAGCAGGAAAATCTGGTACCTACAGAAAAAAAATAATTTTCAATTTGATGGAAATAACAGGTATACCGATGGACTTACAAAGCATGTTCTGGCCCCCCTGAATGTCCGAGAGGTTGCAAGGAACTGTAACTCCTAAAACACAAATCTTTAATCATATTAGAAGTCACCAGAGGTAGTTCTGCCTGCCTCACAATAGACAGAGATTCTCAAAATAACAGAAATGCCAAAGTCAGAATTCACAGAGGAAAATAGACAAATTTTTACACTCAGTAACCTCACTATAGCACAGCATAGTCATTGTGGTGCAGAAAAGATTCCCTGGAAAACTATGTTCTTTCTGTTGGATACACATGCCCTAGAATACTAGAAAATTGGTGAGTAGCTATGAACAGAAAAGCCCAAGCAGAGGAAAAGAACAACAGAAATACACAGAACAGAAATACACAGTACTGATAACAGAGATCAAAGTATATATATATATATATATGTGTGTGTGTGTGTGTGTGTGTGTGTGTAAAAAAAAGAACTGTTTTGTTTTCAATCAAAAATGATTTGATGCTGCTGTTACAGAGCAACACCGAGATTTTTAGGACTTCAGGAAACAGTTGGCTACAACCATGGATCACCCTTGAGAAAGCTCTGAAGGATTTCAGAATGTCTGGACCTTTATGGCTTCAATCTGTGCATATGTGCACATATCTGGGTAATTTATGAAAGAAAAAGAAATCAGTCATCCTCATATCGACATTATGGCAGGATGGAAATGCTGCATAATGATTTCATCAATATCCTACAAGACCGGGATAATGGGGATAGGCTTTTTGGTTACATTTGATGAGTAAAGAGTGCATCTAATTTGTTTCAGGAGAAAACAACATTCTGCCATTAGGTGGAAAAAACAGAAGTCCTAGATTACATATATCTATATATATCTATATCTATATATATATATATATATATATATATATGCAATGTATATATATATATATACACATCGATACCTCATGTTGCCAGCAAACAGTAAAAACAATGACAATTACACTTCTGAATCTTTTTGGTCTTCCTTTCACATTTTTATTCATTTTTTTCACAACATCACATTTCTCAGGACTGAATTATAAAATGTAACTGCATGCAGGAATGCCTCACCCTGTGGTTCTCAGATATTACATCACAGAATCACAGAATGGTTCAGGTTGGAAGGGACCCCTAGAGATCATGTAGTCCAACCTCCTGCTCCAGTAGGGATAACCAGAGCATGTGGCACAGGGTGGCATTCAGGTGGGTTTTGAAGACCTCCAGAGAAGGAGACTCCACAACCTCCCTGAGCAACCTGTTCCAGTGCTCTGTCAGCCTCACAGTCAAGAAGTTCCTCCTCACATGCAGATAGAATTGCCTGTGTTGCAGCTTACACCCATTGCCCCTTGTCCTGTCACTGGACACCACTGATAAGAGCTTGTCCCCTTCCTCCCTACATTCCCCTTCATGTATTTACATGTTAATCATATGCCGTCTCAGCCTTCTCTTCTCCAAGCTAAACAGGCCCAACTCACGCAGTCTCTCCTCATACGAGAGATGTTCCAGTCCCTTAATCATCTTTGTTGCCCTCTGCTGGACCCTCTCTAGAAGCTGCTTGTCCTTTTTACACTGGGGAGCCCAGAACTGCACACAGTACTCTAGGTGAGGCCTTACTAGAGCTGAGGAGAGGGGCAGAATCACCTCCCTTGACCTGCTGGCAACACTTCCCAGCAGATATCAGGGTGGTTGAAGTCCCCCTGGAGGACACGGCCTGTGATCAAGAGGCTTCTTGCAGCTGCTAAAAATGTCTCATACAAATGAGACTCAGGCCAAAAATGTCTCATTCAAATACATTCAGTTTTATCAACTGAATTTCAGTTCACTCTAAAAGTAATTATCAGTGATACCTCATTAGACTAGTTTAGACTAGTTTAGACTTGTTTCTTAAATTGTATTCATAAAAATAAAAAAGGGGAATATGCACTATAAATGCCTCCTTCTGGAGAAACAGGATAATTGATTAGAAAGTTAGTACTATGTTAAAAATAGTGTTTATACGAACATCATAGATTAATATTAACCTAGATTTTATAGAAGGTTATATATGTTAACAAAGTTTTAATGTTAATTGTACAGACAACCTCAGTATTGTGAATTAACTTTGCTCTCTTGGTTAAAAGATGTTGAGGTAGTTGTTCATACAGGGGATTTCGTATACAGGAGCTCAATGAACTCCACTTTCAAGAATGTGGATGATGGAAGAGAATAGAATATATGAAAGAGGATAGAATATATGGAAAAACAAATCTGGACTATTATCAGCATTCATTCTCCTGCTACATGAACCATCCTACACAGACTTCTTTCTGGATCTAGGATGACATGTATTAAACATGAAACCTTTCTGCAAATAGCTATTCTTAATTGGTTGTCTCCTGCTATAGGCTTCCTCGATGAACATTTGTCCTTTCATTTATATATATAGGGATATGTTTCATACACTTTCATACAATTATATGAGTTGACTTTCTGCCAATTTCTATGTTTTAGATATGCATTTTTCAAATCTTTCACATCAATTCTTATTCAGTAGAAGTCAGAGAACCTCCACTACGATTTTGATTTTACTCCAGCAGAAATTTCATAAAAAGTCCTGAAATTCTTTCACAAAAATAACAAAACTACTAATACGAGTTGAGTAAGTTGTTCCTTGCCTATGCTCAAGTCAACCAAACATAGTAGGTTTTATTATTATTATTATTATTATTATGGTCTAAAACTAAAGTTTGTGGGAAATATTCTAAATATATTTGTGTATTGGTTTTAATATGGAGAAAGACAAATTATTTTAATATACAGGGATTATGGCTAGTAAGAAGCAGCTCAATATTGCTAATTAAGCTATTTGTCAGATCCTCTGTTTGAGTTTTATTATATACATGGGCATTTTATTTTTCCCTGACCCACTAGAAATATACAAACAAATCAGGTAATGTTCTACGAGCACAATGTTTGCCCTTAGAGTACACAATTATCATTGCAGTTAGCTGAGTATGGTGCATAGAAGAATATCTTAAAATTGCAATTTAATCTCAGCGTGTTCACACATGTAGCTTTGGTTTGAGCACACCACTAGAGTAAAGTGTGCCTCCAGGTTTATTAAAAACCCCTATATAAATTATAAAGTCTCTTTAATAACTTATGTTATGCCATAGACATCACAGAGTGTATACCAGATACAAGAGTATATATTTATTATAAAGATTTTAGTTATAACTGTGACTTCTGAAAGATTTAGGGGAAATAAAGATGAAAAGTCCTAGCAGAAAAGGAAAGTCATATACAATTTTTAATAGCTACATTAGGCAATAGTCAATATTTCCACTTCTTAGTACATTTAAGAACTATCAGCTAGCATGTTATTTTGCTGCACTGCAAGACAACTTATAAAAAACCATTACTACATTAAAACAAGAAAATTATCTGAAGATAAGTTAATATTTCACATCTGAATAGTGATAAATATATTCAATAGTGAAGAAACATTTTGGAAACATCAGCTCTATCACGGAAAATTGTTGATTTTGTAGGCTTCTATTTGTGCCTTTAAACGTTTGGGTTTCACAGTTCTAGAGCCTCTATTATTAAGATTCTAAAAATTACTTCAGTTTTCCTTGAAATTCTTTAATGGTGCTTCCTTCCTCTGTGTGAAAAAAAAAAAAATCTATCCATGATGTGCTTAACACATTTGTGTTACAGAAGAGTAATAAAATAGGCTTATTTTTCTCAGAATGAGTGCTAGTGAAGCTTTGTCAGGGATGAATATAGCCAAAGATATAAATAACTCCCCAATTTCTATTAGTTTTAATGAGGTTGGCAAGGCTAGTTTCTTACACATCATAGAGAATACTTACTTTTAATGTTCTATATTATACTTAGTTAAATCAGGAAATAAGTTCTAAAATTGCTGATTAACATATTTAAGGTCAGCTTTTATGGCTTTCCATTTACTTTCTTTTATAAATTAAATATTCTTCTAGCATATTTGTTTTTCCAGGCTCCAAATTATCTGTAGACTTAAATATGCCTCAAGCAGAGTTGTATGAAACCTAATAGCTCACAAGATACCTTCAGCATTCTGGTATGTATTAAAATAAAAATGACAGAAGATAGATCAAAAAGATAGAAAATCTATTCATTCCTTTCATATTAGTATATCACATTAATTATAAACTGCCCTGACTACAACTGTTGATGCCTAATTCAAATATTCAAATATATATTTGGCATATATGATGCAAAGTTAACACTTCCAAACGTACAACTTCTATATCTCTGTGTACAGAGAAGTTCCATTAGAGAAGTTCCATTAATTTTCACAGGAGCTCTACATTACTCACTGAAGGTGCTGGCTGAAAATTTTGCCCATGTTGGGGCTTGCACTTCTTGTATCTGTAATTTATTAGAATTTTTAGATGCAACAATATTTTGTCTGTATTAAAAAGAAAAACTTCCATAAAGAAACTGAAAACTTCCAACAGTGCAAATGGAACCTGCTTTGTGGGAAAAAAAAAGTGTATAAAAAATTGTAGTTCCAATACTGAAAAACATGAGTAATTTAAATGATTTTTTCCACTGCAAAGTTACTATGCGATAGGACAGGTGACTTGAGATAACACTACTCAATCAAATTGCCTTAAAAAGAATACAAAAAAAGAGAGGAATTTTAATAGTGAGCATGCTCTATGCTTTTTTGAAAACTTGATTTATTCGAAGGCTGTGAATTGTTTAAGAGGTAATGAATAACCACGGCTATAAGAGAAGCTTAAAACTGAACATTTCCATGTGTCTGGTGAACTAAAACCTGCAAGGTTAACACATAAGCTACCTATGCATTAATAACTAGAACAAGCTGCCCTCACACACCTATTTGAAAGCTAAGCTTTTTGTCATCAGAAGCATTAGGTAAAATATTTCCTTCTACAGGCAGATTTCTAAGAGTCATTAATATTACATATTTGCTTTCAGACAGGAAAGGTATTAAGGTGGCAGTCACATTTGAACAGCACTTACTCATTTCTCTTTTCCATTGGCAAAATATTGTAGGCATTAAATAATAAAATAAGAATGTAAGGCTTATATCACCAACTGACATAATAAAGATTTTATCTATCTGTCTCTCTATATCTATTCTTCATAGAGAACAATGTCAGTCCTTTTGCAGTCATTTGACTAAGAAGGAGGTGGCAATATATGAGAATAAAAGGAGGGTGATCTTGTGATTCTGCAAGAACTATCATAATTTGAGAAAAAAAAAATAGCTCCATAGGAGAACTCTAACAATTTTCCATTGAACTAGTATAGTCTCAAATACTCTTCTTTCCTGCAAATCTAGATATCACAGTCAGAGTTAACACATGCAGAGAATTTTCATCCCATTGATGAATCCCTCTGTCCTTGTGGTCTTGGATGCCAAGATATCAAACCCACCTTATAGACCCTGTGGGATCTAGACCAGCCCAACAAATATTACTAAGAGTTCAGATAAAATAAGTTTGTAAGAGGCCAGACAGCAACCACTGCCTACAGTGTATCTTTAGTGATGCCCCGTCATTTCTACCTTTCTGCATTCTGGAATGTCCCAAACGTGGAGAAACAGAAGTGACTGTGACATTGTCACATTATAGTGTGAATGTGTCCTTTAGTGAGGCGATCCTTAGCTGCACCTTAAGGGCTGCTTTAAGGAATTTCCCATATTTTTATCATTAAAATAGTAACAAAGGAATATGAATAAGAAATACAAATAAAAATAATAAAAAAACCCTATATCTTATTTAATATAGGAAATACCTGCAGCTTTTAAATGCAGATTTTTCACTATCTGCACAATCAGCAAAATTAAAATCACTGGAAGCTATCAACAAGTAGCAGAACGTTTGCACATCTGACGAAGAAAGATAATTGTTTTCACTTAAATGACTTGAAAATACCCTCCTCTACACAGGTAGGATATGTTCAGCTGCTGCCAGTCAGTGTGAAGGCAAGATCTGCAGCTTCATCCATTGATGTTGTTTTTTCTTGTCCTAAATTAAAAATTATGCACTGTTCCAACCCTTTTATCTTTGTTCTACTCTGACTCTTACATGTGGATTTTCACACAAACACACGTGCGCACATACACACACAGAAAAAGGAGTTTTCAAACTGATTTCCATAGCTAATCCCAATGATGTATTTCCAAAATGTGCACTGGAATTTTGCTCATTTATTATTAATCATATTTTATCTCTTTATTAACTCCTGTTTTTTTATTTAGCCATTATAATCTATGTCTCTTCTAATTCAACTTCAATAATTTGAACATGGATTAGTTTTCAGGAGCTTTAATCACGTAATTAAGGCACCAGTTTAACTGTAATGAAATATCCTTTAAAAGCAGTCAAGTTCCTGAAGACTGATATGAAAAGTACTGGAAAAGCTCTATGCAACTTTGTCTAATCTCCATTCGGAACTCTGTAAGTTTGTTAAGCCTTCAATTTGCATTTTTAAAATTAAATTCTGGTAGTTTATTTAAATGCTGTTTTTGAATGTATTATATAAATACCACTACCATACAAATTAATTATGCCTGTGTAGTTCCCTTTCTTCAGTCTCAGAATATCTGGAAAATCAGCTAAAACGACTACAAACAAAAACCATAAAACTCCTCTATTAGAGAAGAAAAAAAATGGAAAAAAGAAAAAATAAAAACAAGCAGTTAAATCTCACATCTGCAGTGAGACAGGAAGTCAATAGAAAATATAACAGGAGCTCTACAACCAAGGCCTATGCTTATAGTGCCGCACCACTATGTTTTCTTAAAATTCCCTAAAATTTTTAAAGGAAGCTAAGAATAAAGTGTTTAACTCAGATTTGTTGGTAGAAATGACTAATTCATTTGGATATTACTGGAAATGCCAGATTTAATGCCTGTCAAGATTTTTATTAAAAAATGGAGAAAAGAGAAAATGCAGTGCTATAGTGTACCAAGTTTATATTACCACTCACTGAAGTTTTAAAATGGTATTTCTCCTACATCTATTACCTTTAAAGGGGAAAAAAAACACTTTCTTCATAAGTCCGATTTTTATTCAAGGAACTAGTAGACACAAATATGCCAAAGACAAAAGAGTCACCTAGAGAAAGGACCTGATGTCGGCCACAAAAGTGGATGTCAAATAGGCAGCAGCTTGAAGCTCCGAGAGTTCCTAAGCCAAATGTAGCTTCTTTGTACTTTAAGAAATGCTGCATAGAACACCAATAGAGTGGAAGATAATAAAGAAAAATATTCAGTACCTTAGAGGACCTGCTATTAAAGAAGTAACTAGGTTTTAGACTTACTCAATACCTTAGAGGATGATTAACTCTAAATCCCAGTTGTTTCTTTAATCCTAACAGCAAGTAATGTGACATTTGCTGTGCTGGCCTCTCTCTGCCTGTGTTTGCCATTGACAAATCATTTCTCATGCAAAGTATGCTCCTCACAACGTGCTCTACAGCCCATGGAAGTGATAAATGTTCACCAGAAATGGAAATAAATGTTCATATAACTGGCGGGCAATATATTTTAATATTTTTTCCTTATTTCCCATTCAATTCCAACTTCAATTTTAATCAGAAAAAAAATGAAAAATAAAGAGTACTGTTCAGAGTTTATTTTCTAAAGGGTTACCGAGTAAGGCAGATTTTTACATTTTTACATTCTATAATATAAGTACTCAGGCTTTCATAGTATCTCCACATGATAAAATTACATTTTCCTTAATCTTGGACTAGCTATGAAACAGCATCAGAAACATTAGGGTACTAAAGTTTCACCCAATCAGACCTCAGCTAAATGATAGAGTATGCTCAGCTTTCATTTGGACATGTAGTTCTTCAAAGAGATGCTTTTTTAGGTGTAAGAATGTTTTATTTTTAAACCATTCAAGAGACAACTAGTAATGAAAAAAAAAAAAACCTAAAAATGAGGAAACCAACCAACTCAGAAATATCTCAATGAAAATGTACCCCACTAAATGTACCCCACTAAAATTGGCTAAACTTTGAACAGAGCTGTATATTTTTAGATGAACTGGCATACCCATGCTCCGTTGTGAAATATAGAAAAAGACACAGAAACTGAAGGAAAACAAAGAGGAACCACTGAATTTTAGCTTGCACAAGATATTATTTGAACAGTTCTAATTGTATTGATGAAATACAAATAATGGGAAAACAGCACATGGATCAAGGCATAATAATCATCAAGAGTTTTGCTCCAGCTGGATCATAATCAAAATGAAAGTTTATTTGGTGAGGACTTTATATTTAGTGATTTTATCTGACAGCTACCCATTTTCTTACTCTTTAGAAATGCTCTTGTTCTAGATTTTTACCCATTTATTTTCACACAGTTGTCCACCATAAAAGTTGAGAAAATTACATCATATGTTTGAGTACTCTTAAAGAATTATAATGTGGTCATTAGTGTGTTTCGAGTTCTCTGTCTATCCCATTATAAACACGGCTGTATTGCCAGTCCTTCCCAAAGTCTGAGAATTAGAGCTGGTCCGGCCCTCAGCTTCCATGGGATCCATGGAAGCTCTCAAATATCTCTCCTACTCAAAAGGGGTTTTTCTTTCTCCTTAAATTTTCTTTCTTAAGTCTTCCTTCTTTGTCAGAACTCATCCAGTCCTTGAACAGATTTTATTCTCCTTGCTCCTCACTCTCATCCCTCAAAAGCCATACTCATGTTTCAATTCATTCCATATCATACACGGCCTGAAACAGCACTGTATCATAATTATGGGGTATATGTAGACGATGGTGATGATGCTTGAAGAAATATTCTGTAGTTGAATGTTTGAGCATTGTAAAATGGCACCATGTCATGCATCAAATAGAGGTGGGGAGTTGTACTTATTAGGCATCCACTTCACAAGAATATAAGAAATTTAAACTCTATTTTGTGTATAGCTCATCATGATAACTCTGCAAATTATACATATGAAATAAAGAGGTCACATAGGCAGTATGTGCAATTTCAAGTACATTAACACTGCTATGAATTTAGATTTGCTTATTTTTAAATGAGTCTCCATTAGTGTTCATTGGCAACAATAACTGTAGTCATATCAGTCATATGTATTCAAGGCTTTAAGTATTATATAAGCATTATATATGCACTGCAGTTTATATGCTATACTTTGGGGATATCTGCTAAGTCCCAATGACAACTTTATAAACATCTTTTGGAAAGATTGTTTAAGACTACATTAAGTATTGCGGAGAAACAGGAGATCCCAGTCAGAATCCCTCTACACACAAAATAATGGTTTTGCAATGAGAAACTTAAAGCCTAAATAAGGCCAAATAAAGTACATATAATATAAAGTACAAATGTATAAAACATACTATATATGGAAAATGGTTATGTAAATGTAAAGATACTCTACACAGTATCCTCAATCTTCACAAAATTTGTACGGAGGAAAGGCCAAGCTGTTCTCAGTGGTAGCCAGTGACAGGACAAGGGGAAACAGGTATAATTTGAAGCACAGGAAGTTCCATCTCCAGGTGAGGAGGAACTTCTTGACTGTGAGGGTGACAGAGCACTAGAACAGGCTGCCCAGGGAGGTTGTGGAGTCTCCTTCTCTGGAGGTCTTCAAAACCCACCTGGATGTCACCCTGTGCCACATGCTCTAGGTGTCCCTACTTGAGCAGAAAGGTTGGACTAGATGATCTCTAGGGGTCCCATCCAACCTTGAACATTCTGTGAATCTGTAAAAAGTTAAGTTTGAGATGAGAAGCTTGCAACTCTTGATTATAGGTAGCTCACACATCAAATTCTAGAACTAGAAGGCTTCCAAGACATAAAATATGTATTTCAAGTAAATGAAATTCTAATGCAATTTTAATAATTTCTGACAATATAGAAGAGTTTAAAGTTTGTTAGATACACTTATTTCTACATTAAGGCTTTCCATATCTATAGTGTCCAAAAGGTACCCAGTAAGATACCTACTATTCCATATTCTTACTCTAGCAAGAGGATATACTGAAGCAGGTTTTGTATGCTGAAAATCACACAGCATTGTTTATGTATAAATTTCTGTGATTATGAGATAAAATTTGCTTTTGTACCCTGGAGACCTAGTCCTGACAAGAAATGGATATATTGTATTTTTTTTTTTCTTCCCGTCTATTTTTCCCTTCTTTCTTTAAACTCCAGAGATTTTGTTTTCATGCTGTCTGTGCTGTTCCCAAAACAAGCAGCTTATAGACCGAAATGAAACAGATATTTGAGAAGAGATTTTTTTAAAGGTTTGTACGTGACTGAGTTTAGGGAAAAATATTTTCAGAGCTAGGCTGTTTAGATCTTCAGAAAGTATACTAAAAAAAAGTATTCTCTTATACTAAAATGAATACATGAAAATAAATAGTGAATTCATTCATATAGGAAATTAGCATACACTAATATAAACACATCACCTTGTGCCACGGATTCCTGTGGGTTTGATTGCCTTTTCCTTTTTTGCTTTGTATTATCTTTCAATGCCAGGGGTGAAAGTAAAAAGTTAAGCAGTTAGCACAGCTACAGGACTTACAAAACACTATCTATGGCTCCCAAAAATTTATAGGGAGGCCCAGACTACTGAATAGCCCCATCCATGTGTTGTCCAGCTGTTCCCATAGTTTATGCTCAGCAAGGCAGGTTCCTCCCATAGAGCTTCTCCTGATACTATCATGTTATATTCGACTGAGAAGGTCCAACACGCATATCCTTATTACTGAAAATATAAATAATTAGATCTGAAAATGGTGGCCAAAACATTGGCTAGATTAAGCCTCATGGGGAAGAGTTCTCCTTCCACAGTCTCAGGCCTTCACTTGGTAAAAATGGGGAGCTCAGCCTTTAAAGTGAACATGAAGAAACAAAGCCATAGTAGCCATGGTTGGGCAGAGGCCTAACACAAGCTATGATACATAAGTTACATAACTTGAACACTAAGGTAAATCATTTAAGTTTTAAAAGAGTCTATGATACAGGTAGCAAGTTCAACATCTTCTATGCCACATTTCTGAAGCTTTCACTAAACTGACAATATTATTAAAATAAAAGCCTGAGGATGCTTTCTTGTATCTTTTATATAGAAACTAAAAGTTTCTCCCACTTTTAATTTAGGAAGAAAGCAGTAACATAATCTGACCAAAGAAGACGAAAATCAGATTGTCAAGGTCTTTATGTGTCCTATCCTGCAATGAATCCCTTTTGTTCTCCACTTTTATTATTTTAAGGGACAAAAGGAGTACAGCCAAGAGTCAATGAGTCAAAAGAGGATCATAATGACTTCTAGTGTGGCACATGTAAAATGTAAAAATAATACAGAGAATAAAGAAGGAAAATGCTCAATTTAAAACAGAGGCCTCAGGGCCTAAACCAGCTTGATGTGAGCTTGTGAGGTCTAATCCTACTGAGAAGGGATCATTGAAGAACCTATAAAAATAGGACACATTCCTGCAAGTGAACTGAATATCCATGATGCTACCAGTGAAGAGATGTAACATCATTTGGGAACTTTTTCTTAACTTGAAACAGATGCTAAAGACATTGACATTTCCTGTTGGTATTTCTCACTAGCAACTAATCTTAAACCTGGCAATAGGACCTTCATATGTCGAGTCTTAATGCTAATCTTATTGAAAGTGACAGATGTTCACCTTATTAAATCAATCCACTCATATAGTTACAGTTCTGCTGATTGCAGTTTAATTAGTACTCTGTCTAGAGTCTAGATACAATATCAACTTTCAGTGAAAACTTATGCTGACATTTAGCAAATTAAGACAGCCACAATAGACTGAGCAATAAAATTACAATATGCAATTGGTTTTACTCTGACTTTTATTGTATGTTCTCAAAATAGAAAAGAGGCTATAAACTGGAAATAATATCAACTTTAATGCTGTATTAGTCCATAGCTGCTGTGCAAATATGTAAGCCAGTTTTTATTTAATTTTCTTTTCTAAAGATGCTTTCATTTTTGCATATTATCCCTAAAAAAAAGGAAAAAGGTTCAACACCACATCAATATAGGCACTAATAATAATTTTATTTTGAAAATATTAGTGCTTTCTTGTTTCATACTGGTATCAGATAATTTTTTTCCAATATGTAAATAAAAATATTTACATGTATTTAGGTTGTAATTGAAGTGGGAAATTTTGCAGTGAGTTCTTATCAATGGTTCTAGTCAAAAAAGAAAAAAAAAAGCTGACTAATATTATCAGAAAAAGAATATTATCATAATTTCATAATTAATATTATCAGAAAGATATGGTGGCATTAACAGTAAATGAAATTATCTCATTTCTGCAAATTATGAAACTAGCATACAAACATATGAATTGGAAGAGCAAGAGTATTTCTCTTTTCCCCTTCACGCTCTCAAGGGAAAATCTATAACATCTTTTTGTCCTTTAAATAGCCTGTATCAACATGTCCTTCTTGGGTACAGAAGAGGATCTCAAAAGGTTCTTTCACAGAGATCAAAATTATCAGGTATCTAAAGAGAAGATACTCAGAATAACCAAAATATTTTGGGGGGAGTTTCTGTGTAATCTGAGACAAGTATCATCTAAATCATTGTGAGCAAAATACATTTCCATGTACATTTTTGTATTTGCTTATCAATAGGAAATTAGGCAATCAGTAGCCAAAAAATAGGTTACCTGAAGTTACAGGGCTTAGGCTCATAAATACTATAATTCTATGGCTTAATATAAAGGTTATTAATGTCACCACCAATCTCCATCACCCGATTCTTGCTCCTAACACATGTGTATGCCAGTCATAGCTATATTACATTCTCACAATACTTCCCAACTTTTTAGGGAGCAAACAGGCTAACTAAGCATCATAAAATGAAGTGCAAGGTCAAGATGATTAGTTGAGAGGAATACAAACACGTGAAACAGGAGGCAAAAAGCTGAAGCGAGGAGTAATATGCTAAGCAGGATTAGAAATTAAGATATGTGCAGAACGGGTCCCGTAAGCAAATGCTAAACTGGGGCTGTGTTTGGAAGAAAACCAGTTATGATCTGTTTTCTAAGGTCAAAGATCTGGAAAACATGAAAATACAAAACGTCTGGAAAAGTAGGCTTCCTGCTGCTGCTGTTCATTCCACTACAGAGGATGTCAGATAGATGCAACTGTGCCTAGTAGGAAGGCTGGGGCCAGCTATACTCTCAGCAGTCACTATTTCCATCCTTCCTATCCCAAGCAGGCACCTCATCACTTTAGGCAGACAGACTCAATCCAGACGTTTTCAGCCAACTCTGCCAGCATGAAGCAGAGGAATCTGAAGTCCCAGCTGTGATTATCAATGTCCTGAGCACCTCACAGTTTCTAATGCATTAAACCTCTCAGTAGCTGCAGAGGATTCTGGTAGTATCCTCCTTGGAACTGGAGGGCACAGGTTAAAAGACTACAGACATTCACAGAGCATTAATACATTCACAGAGCATTAATACATTCACAGAGCAAGTCAATGGTAAATTAAGATTTAAAAATACCCATTAATTTTCATAGAAGGAGGACTAGAAATCTTGTGTAAGTAACAACTATCTATGGTATGTGTCATACACACTGAAAAAGAGCAAGAAAACTGGAAGCTTACAGTTATCCCAGCAGATCAGGAGTACTATTTCCCTGATCTCTTTAGATCACTCACAATGTACTGAATGGCCTAAAGAAGGAAGATCATATGAACAGATGGGGAAATGAGTGTGTTTTCTGCTTTGCAAAACTCGATCCATACATTCGCGCTCTCCAACTGCATTTGAGATCAATGGCACTGCAAAACACTATTAACAAAGTATGACTAATGGAATCCAATATTAATTACAGAAGAAATAAATTATTTTAGCTTCACATTTCCTCAATGTCACCATTAACTCTGAGGTAATGCTAAGCTTAAATAGAACCATGAGGTAAGAGGGTGACCTAAGAATGTGAATATTCATGGGCATTGGAGTAGCTGGAAAAGGACAAAGTGTTCCAAGATCTCATTGGGACGGAATGAACCGGGGTTGCCTGGAAACAAGGAAGGGTAATGGATGAGAACCACAGGAGATGTGCAAAAATAAAACAACAGTAATTGTAAACTGCTGATATGAGGCAGCAGTCATATTAATTAAATGCTATCTAGGTTACTTTCAATCATACAAGTATTTTCAGGAGTTACAGGTTGGAAAACAAAATGAAACATATATTAATGTTTTTGAATGATATAGTGCAATAGTGCAATACAGTTTTTCCCATATCGGTTTTCTCATTTAAAATGAGTCAATCTGATGCAGAACAAGATTACAGAGGATTTGATGAAAAGACAGAAACCTCATGTCAAAACCTCAGACTTGCCATAAATTTGATTAAGAAGCAAGAAGTTTTAATATATCTGGTTTGTTTCATCGTACATTTTACTGTGCTCAGATTTCTAAAAGTATAAGAAATATTGTACCTACAGAGAAAGAAAAGAGCAAATGACTTTGCTTCATGGTTGTGAACCAACTGTGCACCTGTATTAACACCTCTCCTAGTGTGCCTGCCTATCCTGATGGTGAAATTCAGCAAAGAAATATAAACCTGAAGATCCAATTCTTCTTTAACTAATTCCACGAATTAAAACCAATGGATGAAAGTAATTAAGATAATGAACCCTCTAAAACGAGTGTAAACAAACTTTAGTGCTTAGCTAGTGCTAGTTTACATAACACCCCAAATACCAGTCCTAAATGCTAGAAAGTTCTATATTAAAATATCTTTATTTTCTTTTTTCTCCAAGTCACTCAAATATCTGTTCCTGACAATAACCTAAGCAATTCTGCATGACCAGTCTGTTAGCTTTTAATAGTCTCTGCACTGAAGGGTTAAACATAGTAAAAAATAAATGTGGTGATTCCTACATGAATCGTGTTTTCTCTCATGTTCCTTTTCCTAATGTGTTGTATAACAGCAGTTAGCTTTGAAGTCCATCACTTCATTTTAGTTCAGGCCCAACTGCTTGCATGTATATTTAAAGTTCAGCCTGTGTCAGCCTGCGAGTGATATCAAGCTCAGAGATTATTTCTAATTTCATTAGTTTAGAAGTTTTCTGCCCCTCTGGAGAGAAAGAATTTTACTCCAGAGTTATTGACAGCACAATATTATCTATATATATTGTTGCAAAATAGAATTAAGTTGGATACATTTAAAATCTCTCTTTTCTTCATATTCTTGTTCTTCTAATTATATTATATATATAGAGAGAGAAAGTATATATTTATGTATCTGGCCACACTCACAAACATCAATTTAAGCACAATATTTTTGCATTCATTAGAACAGTATTGCTCGTATTTCTAATTAGAGGATAACAAATTTATCATCATGATGTCTTCATTTGTCTGTATAGAAAATCATGCTTCAGTCCACTGGTAACTACGAGCAGTTGAATAACTGCCACTTGCTGTCAAGTGCTGCCAAATTGGTGTTCCCCTTCTGCCCACTTAGTTTTCTTTTAATTAAAAATATTTTTTATTTCTCAGTGAGGGAAAACTACCAGATTCATCAAGGTAGCAGGATAACAACAAGAACAACAAAAGGAAACCCATATCAATTATCAGTTTTGATGAGCAAGCATTTTAATGGTGAACAGAAATAAATAACCTACCTCTGAGATAAAAACAAAAATAACTATTAAGAATATTCATTATGGTACATCGTTTTGTATAGTGTCTTTCATACAAAAGAATCTGAAATTAACTTGTGTAATTTCTAACAGAAAATGAACAGAAAATAAAATAATTCAATAAAAGTATCCGGATATAGCAAATGCTATAGTACAGATGTACAATAGACTCTTATAAAAATGAATTTAAAAGCTTATATACAGTTCTCTATAGATGTTCTCCATTTATGTGAGAAGAATTATGGTCTATTTATTTCAAAATTTAAAAAGTCAGAATGGTTACTCCTATTCTGAGTAATTTTCTCTCATCAAAATAAATAATCTTCTGAGAGATTTTAATCTGATTTCTATTATTTTGTCATTTCCACCATTTTAGCTCTGTTACTTCATTAAAATATTCTAAAAGTCTGTTTATAGAAACAGTAAGCAAGAGTAATGCTTTATTTCTATGAATATTTTCCTCGCAAGTGTTGCAGCATTTGCAATTTTTCCTAAGTTGTCCCATTCTAACCATGTATTTTTGCAACCATTAGTTTTATGGGTGATAATAATGCACACAAAACATCAATTTAAACAGTTAACAATCTTCAGCTGATGCTGGAGAGGCATAGTATAGCTTAGCTTTATGTAGGAAATTTACCTGCATGATTAGAACGTGATTTAGGACTAAAATAAAAAAGAGCAAGTAAACAAGTACCAAAAAAAAAAAAAAAAAAACACAAAATTCTGGTTGCTAATATTTTTTTTTAAAAAAGAAAAACATATAAAGATTTCAAGTTTCAAATATTGTAGGGAATCTATAAAGATGCTGATCTGAAGATATTTGTAAATTTAAGAAATTCATGATTTTGGGAAGATAATCTCTCATCTATGTTCCGCATTATGTTCCACAGTATGGATATCAAACAGCAAAGTTGAGTATAAGTCCAATAATTATTTGAAAATACTATAAGCCAAAGCTAAATACTTACTTAGAAATGTTAATTGTGCTCATGTTTAAGAGAGATTAAAGAGATATTTTTTATAAATCTTAAGTACACACAAAGTTCCTTACCTTTAATGAGAAATTAAATTAATTGCTTCCTTTGATAAATATGATAATGTTGATAATAGTTCTTATATAATTTGCCAAAAGTTAATTAAAAAGAGCAAATAAAATGGTCTGAACCCTTTTATTTTTTAATTCAACCTTGCAAACTTCAGGATAAGTAAAATGCTAGATTTTCCTTACAATTTTCATGTGAGATCCTTCCACTCTTCCCTATAGTTTTTTTACCAAGTTCCATAAACAAACACTAAAAAGATTGAATTAGTCCTATGTAAAGTAAAACAAAACAAAATGATCATAATTACCTACTATTACTAATATTATTTCTGCCAGTAGGGAATTTTGATTTTCAATTGAGCAAAATAATTATCTGCAACCCGAGTGTTCAGCTCTATGCTTCAACACAAAGATGTATAAAGTTAAAAAGAAGGCAGGAAGAGAATAAATGTGTATATATATTTATTTTGCTACTAGCTATATATAATGGACTTCCTTGGAGTCCCTCACAGCTCAGCTGTATCCTCTGTGGTGTAGATCCTGAGGAAATATGTATATATATTGTTACATATAAAGGAGAAAACTCCACAGTAGCTTCCCTGAGCTCTGCTCCTGGTCTCTGCACCAACTGGCAATGACGAAGAGTAGATAGACTAGCTGGTGCATAAATGAGACAGTAAAGGTCTTCCAAGGGTATGTAGGCATTCACCTAAGGATTTTTTTTTTCCTTGGCATCATGAACGTCCTTAACTCTGCAAGCACTGAGTCAAACTGCAATTTCCAAATAAAAGAGCAGAGCAGAAAACTTGCACTTGTCATCTGCCCTCCTGTGAAATAGAATGGTGGAGCAGGGTTAAACTTAGAGACTTGTCTGCACTGTGAAAGCCCTTGTCACTACTACAGGAACTAGGAAACGTTTTCTGTGTTTTTCTTTTTTCTTTTTTTTTTTCCTTTTTATTTGTTTCTTTGTTTTAGTTCGCTTTTTTGGATTTTTTTGTCTTTTTTTTTGTTTGTTGTTTGTTTGTTTGTTTTTGTTTTAAAGCAGTGCTAAAATGCAACCATGTCTTCACTTCAAAGCTGCACCAAACCTGCCTGGACTGCTTTGCCTACTTCACACAAATCTCAGCTGCTTATCCTGCATTTGTACTGAAGCAGCAAAACTGACAACCCTTTTCTCCTCCCAGGAAGATGTGGAATGCTATCACACCATGTAAGCATCTCTTTTAGTCTTTAATTTCAATTCAGTCACAGGATCCAGTGCTCCTGAATCTTCCTCCCAAAGGCTTAAGGATCATTGACTCCCAGGTGCTTATTCTCCCCTCCAGTTTATACAGAGAGTTTGCAGCAAATGTTGTTGCTTGTCCTTCAAGTTTATCTCACATTTTAAGTGTATATATTGATGTGAAATATATTTTCTAAGTTTATTTACTAAGGTTTCAGATCTGCCATGCAATCTCGTAAGAACATTTCACCTTCAGCAGACCAGTAATTTATTTATACTAAATACCATGTCATTTATTTCAGCATTTTTTACTAGATAGCCAAGAGAAAAAATGCTGTTCATCACTACCAAAAGAATATTAGAATTTCTAACGAAAAAGTATGACAGTCATTAATCCTGTGGAAACTGTGTTCAATATTGATAGTAAAAGTTGAGTTTCTAAATTGCAATTTGAATCGGAAAGAAGTTCCCAAGGACAAAATGAGCAAACAAAGACAGGCAAGGTCCTCTCCAGTCAAAGTAATACCCGAGGTAAACAAGACGCCCTGCAAATGAATCCTAAGACATAAGTTGTGTAAATTCCTTGAAGTCTATTAACTGTATCAACAGTATTTCAGATGTACAATGAAGTGTCTATAAATATCTTTTTGTCCTTTTCACTGCATTTATTCATATGAAATGTAGTAAGAATCTTTGCATTGTATAAAAAGTAATCGTGCAGTTCTACTTTTTTTTCCTGTAGCCTAAGAGCAATAATCAGAGCGACTAATTAATCACAGACAGCCATTCCCTTGCCAAAACTTCTGAATGCCTAAAAATCCATGATATAACAGGGTTTCTTCACCAAGACATGTATGCCAGCCATACTTTGTGCTTGGCAATGAAGAGTGATGAGCAGTAGCATTTTCTTGGGTATAAAATATCATAACAAGTAAGCAAGATCAAACTTACCAGACCAACATCAGGAAACTGACACATAGAAGGCTGTTTGTATTGGGCCAAAGAATCCCAGAAGCTGGGAGACCAGTAGACATCAGTTTTGCTGGATCTTTGATTAAGATAAGGTTGGATGCACTATTCTTTCTGGTAGGAAAAAAGACCTAATGAAACATTCACTCATCACCATCCACTGCAATTTCTGCATACTCCAGTGGCCTCATATATTGTCAGCACAAACTGCAACATCTCGGCCTAATAATATCTTGCAGCACAGACTCTACCCAGGTGTTTAATCTATCAAATGTGCAGGAGTTCTTCAAGCAACAGCAATACAACAGTTTTCTAATTATGGAGAGATATGTAATAAAGTCTCTGGTAAGCATATGAAATTTTAGGTAGTAGCACTTCAGTGAAGCAAGTAACACAAACAAGCAAAGGTGGATCCAAGTATGTCAGCAACACGGCACATGGGAGAATATCACAGAAGAAAAAATAACTTTCTTCTTTACTTACATCTAGAAACAGACTCAGCAGCGTAAAATTTTCTTTGGATGCCTTAGTAAAACCAAAGCATGGGTTTATTGACAGATATAATCCAAAGATGCCCTTCCATTTACACTTCTAACTTGCACATTTATTAAGATGAAGGAGCGCATTGCCGCCGCCCGAGTGCTTTGAAAGGCTGTTGTTTAAAAAATCTCAGAATGATCTGCTGCTTATAGTGCTCCAACACAGTGCTTCTCCAGCAGCTGCAAAGATAAAACCAGAGCAAACACTCCCCTCATGAATTTCAAAGGTTGTATGTGATTATAAACATTGAATCCACAGCTCCAGAGAAGAGCTTTCATCTGCCACACTTCGCACTACCATTAGCATTGTCAGTCATGTATCTGATGGCTGTAAATGAGATAACAGACTAAACTGTCAAGCCGTCTTTGTCAAATGTCTCCTAAATTTTCCAAATTCATGGGCCACCAGGAACATGGAAAGACTAATTTATTTACTCTCTGCTTATACTCGCATATGGCAATTACAATAAAAAAATATACTGCTAATTCTCTATAGTATTGCAAGAGTTTTCCATGTGTTCTAAGAATGGCTATGCTAATGAGTTATACTATTAATTTTAAGAGAAATACTGATTTTATGCTCATGTCTTTATATTCTTTTATAAAAAACTGTTCATCCACAGCAGTATGAATGATGAGACAGAAGAAAAAGTCTGCAGTGATTTGTATATAACAACAAAACGTAATAAAACAATTTTAAAACAAGTAGATTCACCCTAACACTGCAAGACTGCTGTCTATAAAACTGCAAAACTATCACTACAAACCCTGATGAAGCCCATAACACTTCACATATACCTACACTTCACAACTCTCTCAACACAAAAAATATGAGATCTCTCTGAGACTTTGTAAGGGGTTGCAGTGGAGCAATTTCCTAGCTCAAAGTTCAACGATGCTAATTCTATTCAACAAGGCTAAAAAGGTATCAAAAGTGGACCTCTGTTTTAAATTAGGCTTCATAGAGCTCTATTCATTAAGAGGTACTGAAGGTCATTATTAGTTTATCCTTATAATGATGGTAAGAGAAAGAATAGGAAAAGCACCTTGGAAAACCTAATGGATGCTCACAGAATTAGTCCTTTGCTGAAAAGATGGTAGACTTCCGTTAAAAGAATAAAATTGGAAGATATAAATACTTTTGAAATTTCTATTTAAAAGGAATATTAAATCAGAAGTACTAGTTATGATTTTAGTTGGGAGGACTGAAAGGCAGGAGTCATGTCATCTGATGTCCATCTGAAAGCAGGTCCAGTTGGATGGAGGTGTTGTGGGCCCTTTCCTGGCAAGTTTTGAATATGTCCCAAACCAGAGATTCCTCAGCGCTCTGGGTACCTGTTCCAGTGTTTGAACCACTCTCACTACGAGCAGTTTCCCCTTGTATTGTGTGGGATTTCCTTGGACACAAATTGGGACCATTTCCTCTGGTCCTATCACTGAATACCTCCAGGAAGAGTCTGGCTGTGTCTTCCCCTAAGGTTGAAGACAGCAAAGGGACTCCCATTTCTTAAAAACTCTCCTCTCCACTATGAACAAACTCAGTTATCTCAGCCCATGCTCACACAGTATGTATTCCAGAGCTCTCCTAACCCTGGTGATCCTCCACTGGAGGACTTCACAAAAAAACTCTAGGGAAACATTAGGGAAAATTCTGCCTGTCAGAGGAGGTGAAAAGGAATGAATGCCCTGCTCTGACCTACCTCAAAGTCTTCTTCAGTTACTGCACTGGTATAAATGTATTACATCTTGTCCACATAAAAATTTATGGCTTTGAAAGTCACAGAGGGCAGTAAAAGTCAGCATCTCGTATAAAGCAAAACAGGCATGTTAAGAGCTGAGCCACAGCCTATTACATCACTGAAGAAAATCTCAGTCAGAGCCTATGCATGTGTTTCTGGAAGCACAGAAATGCCAAACCAGGAAGAAAATCTAACAGTGTAGGGGCAGAGGGAAAAGAAGCTAGTTAAGAGTTTGTTTCATTAGTAAGAACAACAGCATTTCAACTTGCCTTTCTTTTTTCCTTTCTGAATTTTGTAGCACTTCTCCTACTATTTCATTTTCATTCGAGTATATGCATCATAAAGTTTAAAATTTGAGGAATAGAAAAGAAAGATACATTGCACTTATGGAACAATAAAAAAAAAATTGATTCAGTGCAGTTGTTAATCAATATAGAGTTTTTAAAACTTATGATTAAATAATATGATAAAATACATTGAAAATAAGAGGTCTCAGAAAACAAATTCTTACTCCAAAACTTTACACTAATGTACACATTACATTAAACACTTGCTTGTCAAGCTGACACAACATTTTTTCCATGATAAAGACAAATGGGTCTTATATATGGTAGTAAGCTCCTGGTAGCATCCAAAAAACAGAGGTGCTGTGAGAACTGGATTTAGCAAAGCAAAACTCCTCAAGTTTACATCGATTAAATGCTAGTCGATTAATTAATAGTCGATTAACTGCTATTTCCTCAAAGTTTGCTTTGCAAGAGATAACAAATGTCTCCTGTGAACATCAAAAGCTTACGGTTTAGTTTCTCGGGCACAGGAAAGGCTTTATAAATTGCCTTCAACATAGTATTTACAAAAATTCCAATAAATCAAACAGGATGGTGTATATCCTTAGTTGTCTATAAAAGTCCTTTGCTGCAATTAAGCCTTTTAAATTGTCATCAACAATGTCATTTTCACCAAGCATAGGAAATGTCACAACAAAGATTTTAGTCTTTTTGAAAGACATGACAAAATTAGTAGGCTTGTGATTGCATTTTTTATATCTTAAAAATGTCCTATTTCATATAGGCACATCAACTTGACTGTTTGAAGTAATTAAGGTTCAAGAAGTTTATTTAGGTCATAATATATAATTTAAAATATCAAGAGGATACTCTATCTCAACTCATTGAAAAGAATCAGCAGAGAGAACTGGAAGAGGAAGGCTGCTGGAGGCATTAGGAATGGAGAAAATTAAAGTCTTTGACTCTCATGTGCTTTCCACGATGAAAAACAAGTGTCAATGAAAGTGCCATGAGTGAAGCATCATTCTGCCATATGATTTCTTCAAATATCTTCATAACTTCCTGCCAGTGAGGTAACTCAATTACAAAATACTGAGTGTTCATTTAAACCTCTGTTTCATTAGAGATTTTATTTTTAAGAATTTAGAAAGCTATGTCAAATCTCCTTGGACTGGCTTATACAGCAAGCACATTAGCTTATGGAGTTTACTATTACAGAATAATAAGGTGATAAAATTCAGATGCACAGATGGCAATAAATAATTCAGCATTGTGTTTATAAATAATACACTTTAAAACAATATAACAGGTAGTCAGGAGGATGCACAGGTACAGCTCTTTGTACTAAAAGTATTTCTGTTTTTAACAACAAAGCTTGAAAGGCAAATATTCCAGAGTCTGCATTTACAGCTTTCAGTTAAAAAACAAAATCACACCAAGAATACCTCTTATCATCATTATTTCACAAAAACAAAACAAAATATGCAAAAATTATGTTATATTTCATCACAGAATAAAAGTAGAAAGTTTACTTTGTGGAACAACTTTGCATTTTTATTTCATACCTGAATTTCTATTTGATTCTAAATCTGTTTTTCCCTTTTTAGAAGAGAAAGCAGTGGGATTTAACAAACATTCATTCACACCATAGGACTTGAAGTGCTGACAAACCACACAAAAGAATTCATGATTCACATAAATTATTCTCATCAATAGCACAGTGTGAGGTTCCTGGCTGAATAATTTTTTGCCAATACCACAGAGAAACAGATTTTACAAAGTTGCAGATGAAAGCACAAGAAGGCCCTGACAGCATTTGCTTCTTCAATCCAATTAGTAAGAGGATTTAGGAGGAAAAAAAAAAAAAGTTTATGAGTTTATGCAATGTTATCAACAAGTGCATCAGAACATACATTTAAATCGTGCTTGTCTATTGCTGTTATCTTTTTCTCAAAGGCTTGCTGTCACTATCTTATGGTTTGAAAGGGGGGCAAATTAGTAAGAGATGAATCCCCTTGTGTTCCAGCTGGTCCTTTGAGGTTAGAGGGACCAGGGTCCGGGGCTGGCTGGACTCATCTCTTAATAGGGATACCCAATACTGTGGTAGCTACAGACCTCACTGGTTGCACCAGATTTACAGTCTGTCAACTGCAGATCCAATCATCTTTGAAACAAGTAGTCTAGTTCAAAAATAGCACAATTTGTTCAAAAGCAACACTCAGAGGTTTCGGATGTCAGTACAGGAAAGTCTCCACTCCAGAGTGGGGTTTGTAGCTAGTGCCTAGTGTACAAATGCTCAATCATCACTTCAGAAGGGAGAGGGCTCTCAACCCCAAGAACTCTCCTCAGGCAGTGTCTGACCAGAGGAGAGGGGTTCAGTCTGTCAACTGATCCAGAGTCTTCCCTCCAACTTCTTCCTTCCTTAATTCACCTTTTATATGTATATACTCTCTCTCTATGTATATAGATATGTATATCTATATGCATATAGATATAGATATACTTTTTACATTTAGGTGGAGCCTCAGTGACTGTAGTCATATTTAGTTTTGTTGTTGATTGGTGAAAAAGCCTCTCACTTTCATTTAAAGGTCTAATCAATGGAAAACCTAGAGCGCGTGCGCAATGAGGAGTGCTCGTACTGCGGAGACAGGTAACTTGGCCTGGAGGTGTGTGCTGGCATTATAATGAGCTTATCATGAGGCAAATTTCAAGCAAAGTCTATCAAAAAGGAGTGATTTGCCACCGTTGCTGGCTCAGCACTAGACATCTTATTGTACACGGGCAGCTACTTGTGCAGCTTATCAACAGCCCAGCCCAGCACAGGGAGCACAGCAGAGTTTGGCTGTGGTGTCCTCACTCCACCCTCCTTTACTCCTCTTTGTAGCTGCAGGGAGGGCAGATTGTACTGCCAAGGGAACCACAGAGGAGCAGAGTCCCCATGTACCAATCATCCTGGAAGCTGCAACTGTGTCTCACCCCAAGGAAGCCTCTCTAATGCTGTAACTTCTGCTAGGCCCTATATTTTCTGCAAATGCCTCTTTTTCAAGCAATTCTTCAAATGATTATTACAAATGATCTTTATAGCTGAGATATGGAAGTTAGCCACCTGAAGTACCAGAAATGTTATCATTAAAAACTTGCTGCTTTAGCAACTTTGAAAAGTTCTGATTTTTTTTTGTTTGCTTGCATATATATATATACACACACACACATTCTTAAGAGGTGTTTCACTATTATGTCCATGAATTATAAGTGCACATTCAATTACTGCTGGGAAAACCTTGCTCTTTTGGCAGATTCTCTGGAATTTGCAGGTCAAGGTGTGAACCAACTCCTTCCATCTGCATTGTCATTGTCAGTGATGCATTGTCAGAGAAATCTGAAGAAATGTTGTATGTTATATTGCAGACTGTTTTGACAAGTTCCTGCAGAATCAATACAATTAACATACTACTATCAAATTAAAGTTAAGTAAATTTTATTGCTGAAAATACTGGCTTTCTATTCACACACACAAAAAGCAAATGGATTGTAGATAGATAAAAATGTATCTGCCATCCCTTTATTAAATCATATCCTCATGCTTTAAGAGGTAAATTCTGGCTAAGTTCTTATCCCATAACAAAATCACAGTGCAAAATAGTTTTACAATTCACACAAATGGAAAATGTCATAAAATATCTGTATGATCTGGCTTGTTTCTGTTCTCTCTCTGAAAGATTGTATAACCAATAGTGAATTCATGAATTAGTGAATTCATGCTGGTTTAATATTAGCCTGCACAGAAAAGAGAATAACAACACCTTATTTAAATCAACACATATGAGAAACAGCCAAAACAATGCCAAATTAGATTATGCTCATTTTAAATTCTTCGTAAATAAATTATGTAGTCCAAGATGGTTTGTGACAATAATAATATCACTGCAAAAAGTACCTTGATTATTAATAAGATATAAGAAAAATATATGTGTATATATGTACATACATATTTACATATATACACATTTTTTATTTTTTCTCTGAAGGTTTTCTATCTTCAAAACACACATATCCATACACATATAGAAGGAAAACAAAGGAACTAATATAAAAATAATGTAATTCATTTAATTATGCTTTCTAGTGGAAAATTGCATTTTCTGTTTGTCTTCTGTTTATTTAGTTTTGTTTTAGTGATCACAAAATATCCTCAAACTCTGCAGAAACCTTTGCTTGTATAATGAGAATTCCTGGAAAGTTGTAATAAGACAGCATTTCAATATGAAAACAGTCTTGGATAAAATAAAACCTAAGCATCTTTACAAGGTTTCACAAGATACTTCTGGAGAGCAAAGAGGCACCATTATTTTACTCATTGTATCTAACGATAATCTACACAAATACCTTCCACAAATTAGCAAGAATATATAAATATATGTGGATAAGAATATCACAGAGGTTTTTCATGGTACAAGAATATACTAACACTGATAAAACAAGGAAGGGAAATTAAAAGTCTTTCAAATAACTTTAAAATTGATATAAAGAGGAAGAGAATGTTGTTTGTGTAAATGGGCACATATATAACAACTGTGTACGTATCCTATCTAGTGTAAGCTTTTCTACACAAGTATTTGCCATGTTATAAATTTGCCATCATTCAAGAGACAATGTACACAGGAAAAGAAACCCTAAAAAGTCACACTGTAAGTTTGATTGTTCATATAGTTCTATAGAATAGAAAAATTCAATGCACTGCATTTTTGTATATGAACACAGACCTTCTAGTCAGGCATAGTTGACTTTTCCTTTGTAAATAAATCTTCTTGATGTTGAATTAATGCTTTATAAGCCACAGAATAAAACTCATCCAATGAAGGCTCCAGAATTTGGTTTTGCAAAGCAGGAGTATTGCTCTGCACAGTATCATATACTATTAAAAAAAAAGAAAATTTACTCCCAGTTCCACTCGATAGAAGCACCGTTGATGGTAGATCCAATCATCCATTTTACCTTTTTTCTTTTCTCAGAGAAAAATATTAATATAAAATCAGTGGATTCTGTATGTACACTACCCAGAATGTAACACTTTTCCTATGGTCCCTTAAATGCTTTCATAGGGACTTGTGGGTGAAGCGGAACACAGTCCACCAGAATTAGCTCACTCAGAAAACTGACAAGGAAAGAAATTGCCAGCTTCTTAGAATTATTAGAATATCTATATTCTTAGGTAGAATACATATAGTTTCTTTCTTAATCAAAACATCTGCTCTAATTTTGCAGTCAAGATTATGAATGGAGACTCAAAAGATGCCTTCAAAAGGTGAATCTGGAATCTAAAGCTAGTAAGGGAGAGTGAACACTAAATAATACCACAGATTCAGGAGACAGCTTCTCTGGAAATTGTCTTCCAGCTAATCCCTTAATGTTGCACAAAAAAATCTTCTCATCTCATAAAAACTGACGTACTTACTTATTAGTGCTTCCCTTTGTAACATTTGTGATGCCTTAGCAGGCACACATAAGTTTTTTTTCCCCCTTGGATCATCTAAATGGTTAACATAAGTAAATTAAAGAAAAAAAAATAACAGCTGTTCTCTAACTGTAATTAGCTTTGATATTTGCCTCATACCACAAGAAAGGATTGTATCCTGAGAAGTTTGTGTATTTTATCCAGTAATAACTGTTGGACTAATTAAAGTTGGACCACTTGTCTCGGATATCCTTATGTATTTATCCATCAAAAGCAACCTATGTTAATGTTTAGTAAAATAGAGAACTATCAGGAACATCACATGAACATGTAGAAAAGAATCAATCAATAGATATTATTTGAGTCAGAGCTAATAGAATAAAAGTAAGGACAACACGGAAGAGTAACAAATGAGAAGCTCATTCTCGTAATCAATGTGGTAAGGAAATACTTTTTTCCTCAGATCACTCTACTTCGGGACATACCTATTATCACTGATATAAAACTCTAGAGAAATGTCATAGTCTATTCCTATGGCCACTTACACATTAGTACACTACACTTTGACCCATTTAGTAATTTTTTTTTTCTCATGTTCTGTATTTATTCTTTCCAGTATGCTTTATATCTCAGTCTAATTGACCTAAGACTTGGCTATACAGATATAATGCCTCCACTACATAGTATATTTTTAAAATGTTTCTTCTGTATATTCATATGTATTGTGCATACTTTACATGAGTTCAGACCTTTTTTTTTTTGTGATAATATTACAGGCATAAACTGCAAAAATCTGCAAGATGCTATAGAGTATCATGGGTTCTAGGTTCCCTTTAGATATGTTTTACAATGGTTGAGATTTTTCATCAGACTCATGATAGAAACCCAAAGAGAAAGGCAAAGTAAAATGCTATAGATCCACCTGCCTCTAATTAAAGAAGTAGAAAGGCAGGAGTGGACACAAACACCAGGTTGAGGGATATTGCCATCACCATCCTATAAGCTACCACACCTAAAGCTTATATTACAGGGGTAAATATGGTATGATTGTGCCAGCTAGGTATCTTTTCTGTCCCCTGCAGGACTTGCAGAAAGTGAAAGGCTAATGAAAAATAAAAGAACACCAATGACTCCGTGATTTATATGAACTGACTTACTTAAAATGCCTTTACTTTGATGTCCCATGACTCCTGGTTGAAGACCATTAGTCAGCAAAGTGGGCTCATTTGATACTTATATCAAGGTGTAAAGTAAGTAATCTGCTCTGTAAAAAATGAGTGCTGAAATGAAATGTGTCATTGCAATTCAAGTATTGTAAATTACTGAACCTGGCTACATAGTATTTTGTTATGCAATATATAATAATTGCATATAAAACTAATATTTTAAGTTTTGGTCAACAACAAGAATGTTCACATAGATACACACGCTAATTAAGTGTAATAAAAAGAAAAGGGAGAAGAGACACAAATCTGCAAGTGCTAGTCGAAAATAAAGCCATTAACAGTTAAAATCAAATGAGCTCAAGCACCAGTGTACTCTAGTGCAGCTAAGACTAATTATACAATGATTAGAAATTGAATGTTTGGGGACCTCAGTGTTAAAAGAATAAAGCCATTTGAAAGAGTAGTACTAAGGGAATACTTTCAAGAAAATAAATACCAGTTTGTAGCAGTGAATGAGAACATTTAGTTTGAATCAAAGCTGAAAGGGGAAGATTTTCAGTAGCAGTGCTTTATGGCACTAACTCAGTCCAGTGAAGCCAGAAAATTCAGAAAATGATAGATTTCAATATTAAAAATAAGTCAGATGATAGATAATTATTGGTAAATCAAATACATAATATTATCTTCAACAACACAGAACAATATATATATATATTTCTGATCTCTCCAGTTTTAACAGAAATATCTCTAAAATAATTTCAGATACTAGCATGTTTGGGTCTGCTCTGAAAACAATAAGTGTTCTTCTGCATTTGTCTTCCATCATAATAATATTTAAAAAACTAGGAGACATCATCAAAAGTTAAAATGCATTTAAAAAGCAAATTTTCAGTTTCCATAATTCTTGTAACAGACCAGCCATGTATTCTTTCTTTTTGATATTACATAGTCACTGAATACATTTCTGACTTTTTTTCCTAATAATATACTTAGAATAGAAAGGATTATTTCATTCATTATTTTTTCACACTGTAATTTATAAAATTTTCAACCTCTCTGACTTATTGACTCTTGTATATCTTGTCCAATAAATCAGGCTTTATACCTCCTACAAATCTCAGTGAAGTACAGCTCTCCAACTGGTAAATTCATACTGACTACATGAAATACAGAAAACCCACATTTCACAACGTTATGCACCAAAACCAGCAAACGAAAAAGCCAGAAGTATTTCCCAACTGCAGGTAAGAAAATACAGCGCATGTGTAACACACAGGACCATATATTTTATTTTGTTTTGTTTTTCCCCCCAGGTTAAGTATTCTTCAACTATATGAACACATATAACACAAGCACAATTACTAGCACTTATCATCTATGATCTGTTCATCTTAAAGAAATACACCTGTGTTTTACACATGGACAATCCCTATCTGCGCAGCTCTGCCTAGATCTTCATGTCAACATAAATCATAAATGCTTTGGATATGAATATATCTGTGTAATACATTGGCAAAGGCATCAGCTACTTGCTATACAGAAGGAAATAGCAGTTTTAGCAGAAAAGTAATTAGACTTTTTTTTTTTTTCCAACATCCTTTCATTTAGCATTGCTATTTCCTTAACATTCTATTTACTGCTGCACTTCCAAAAT
>JAUBOD010001059.1:815297-881672 GCA_032353885.1 Nothura maculosa
TTTTTTTTTTTTCCAACATCCTTTCATTTAGCATTGCTATTTCCTTAACATTCTATTTACTGCTGCACTTCCAAAATCGAGTGCTCCTTGGAACCCTAGAAGCTTGGGAGGGAAATCAACATTGTTGTCTGTTTTCATGCCACTATTAGAAACCACATTTTGGTTAGTAGCTATCCAGGCCAAGGGGTGTCTTTAGCCTTAGATACAGTACTGTTAACTTCTTCAAATTTATTTCCTTTCCTCTTGTCTTTCCCTTTCCTCCTCCTTTGGTCCTGAAGTTGGAACTGAAATGTTCATACAGGATAGATTCAGAAATGAAGCTTCTGAAAGGTGGAGCCTGAGGGCACTCGGAATGACAGACTTGTCCCAGAGTTCAAATGAAAGGAGCCCAACCTAGCAGTGCCAAGATCCCAACTTCCTGAGGTCTGGAAGGTTTCCAAGTTTCCATTTACTAAGTCTTTAAAATATGCATGGTTTAGCATCAAAAGGAACAGAGCTGTAAGAGAAGGATATTGGATCTGACCTTTAAAAGGGGCTTCAGATTGATAAAGTAGCTAGCAATTGCAATAAAATTGCTAAGAATGAAGGAGACAACTCACATTTTGGAGCCAAAACTTTACACGTTGTGTTCTGGGTAAAAGGTTTAAAATTGCCAGGGCATTTAGAATGATGACTCCGAGGAATTTAATATTTAGCATAGCATGTTTTCTCCCTGATTATAGATTCAAATGTCTGACCTCTGTCACAGGGTGAAGTCTACCCAAAAGCACAAATGAGACCTTAACTACATCTGCAAGCTCTAATTGACTAGATTGATCCGGTATAAAGAAAAAAAAAAAAAAGAAAAGAAAGAAAAGAAACAATAGAGAAACTTTGCTGTATAACTTCCTAAACTCATACTTCTGTTATACATTTGCAGTAGGAGGCTACAGGATGATGGAAATGTCTGTGACAACTGCTATGATACCAATATGGAGAAAGGCAAAGAAATCGGCCAGGGGCTACACACTTAGTGAGGCCACTGAGGACTTATGCCAGCAATATAATGCAGAAAGCTATAAATAGTTCAAGTGAAAGACTCTCAGGGAAAATAGATTCAGGCCTGAGACATCACATACAGAAAGGTAATCCTAAAATGGACTGTGACACCGTGAAGCAAAGCCAGTAGCACACAGAATATGGCACCAGTTGGTGTGAGTGAAAGGCACTGGGGCTTGGCCTATGTGTATGAGGCCTATGTGTAAGTCACCAAAATCCCTATTCAGCCACTGTACCCAGCTGGGTCACCAATACATTTTAAATCATATATCACAGAAGACTGTGGTTCTGGTTTTGCAGCTGTGGCCCCATAAATCACCCCCAATAACCACCCGGCCACCAGCCAATAAATGGGACTAATTCCCTTCACACCTCTCATTGGAAGAAGTCCATTGAATGCTTCTGCTTAACATCAAGGCAAAGAAACTGTACTCTTCTCTGTTCACTTTCCTACCTCTCTGCTACCTCTGTTCTGTAGAGTCTATCTCCATTTTTTTTTGCTGAGAATTTTGTAACACTTGCCTTAAAATAATTTTCTTTGTTTCTAATTCCTCACAGGTCCTAAGGACTCTTTAACACTCTGAAGGACATTTAAACTTGTTTTGTAATGGCAAATGTTAAGTGCAGGGATGAAGATTCACAGAAAAGCAAACAAACTAAAACAAAATAAACAAAAAAAGGCCACAAAAGGGAAGAGAAACATTAACTTTTGATTCTCAAGAGGATACTTTACACCCAAATAAACGCAACAGTAGCTGGGTCTTTCTCCCCAGCTGACTAGAGAGCTCTTCTGCCTGTCTCAGCTGGGAGACATTTTCACACTATTCACTGGGCAGAGCCCCTCCAACTTTTTGTTAGACTCCCAGATAAGGTCTTATTAAAAAATACGTTGTGACAGTTAGTGCTTTGGATCGGCAAGAGAGAAGATGATTCGCCATCTGTAACCAGGTTAACTAATAGAAAACTCAACAATATCATATGATATCCAAGCTACTTCTCTATTTTGGACCAGTCTGTTTCTGTCCAAACAAAGCTTGGGAATTATCTCTCTGGTCAAACATCAAAAAAAATCTCTCATCCCAGCAATTCATCTGTGGACATATGGCTCAGCAGCTTATCATAAGGTTAGGTTATAGCATTAAGATAATAATATGCAAACACTCATTATTTTTTTTTTCTTTTTCTTTTAGTACACAGTTGTAGTCCACAATCAAAGAGATGGTACAGATTTTTGTGAGGTTTAACAAAATTTAAGAATAATTTAAGAATGGGATTCCTTCTCATGGAAGACATCCCTCAAAACTGATACATTAACATTATGGGGGAAAAAAAAATAGAGGGTTTATTTGGTAAGTACAAGGGACTGAAATTTGATAACAGATCTTAAATCTTGCAGACAAAACAGAAGAGCACACAATGGTTGAAGTACCGAAATTCTTGCAGACAAAACAGAAGAGCACACAATGGCTGAACTACCGAAATTCAAGCTTAGAAATAAGATGCTTGATTTTGACAATAAGGATAATCAACCATTGGAACATATCACAAAAGATTCCAAAAGACTGGAGGACTCTAAATCACAGGTAGATGTATTATTTTCCTGAAAAAAAAAGATACTTTTATTCAGATGAAGAATTTTTATGGCTTATTTTACATAGGTCAGAATTCATTATTTCTTGTTTATAATTTGTATCTATTGTCTGAATTGACTGGATCATGATGATACCTTAACAAAAATGTACACTGATTTTGCAGCATGGCTCATAAAAGCTAGTAAATAGAATTCAGTCACAATTCTAAAATAATGATAGGGGAAAAAAACCTGTTTTGTCCATATCAGTGTTTCATATGGCAAGTTTTTATTAATAAGTCTAAGATAAAAAGTGCAAAACAGCAATATAAAGACTGAATAAAAAAGGTACTATGTTGTTGGAAAGTTTTTCTAATTTCTGAGAAGGTAAACAGTACCCAAAGTATCCAAACAGTATCCAAAATTTGGAACAAGGAGGGACTGTAAACACTTCAACAAGCCAATATCAACCATCTTATCTTTCTCTTGGTCTTCTAAGAAGCATACCAAAAATCCTTAAAATTGCTGAAAGGATAGATCTTTTACTGTAAACCTATTTATTAAATGCACCTGAAATTTGACAATACTATTTTCCCAGTATAAAAGATTACAGCTTATCTTTTTATTCCAAGTCGTTTGAATGTTTGCTTTTAAAAATGATGGTACCATTTAAAATGTGGGTAAATCTCAAATAAAAATTTAACTTCCTATTTCAGTTCTCACTTTTGTAAAGACTTGCATGAGATTACTGCTACTTACCGTGCACAGAGAAATTACCATTTTTTAAAGAGCTGCATCCCGCCCAATGGAATTGCGGTGAATCGCTTTCCAAGCCAGCAGCTGCAGGATTCACACACCCTGGGCTTTCTCTTACCATGTTGCTACTCAGGAGGCACTGGGTAGCAATATTCTTGTGAAAACCTCTACATCCATTTCTAAAATAACCCAAGATTTCTCTTGTTAGCCACCCTCTGAACAAGAGCTGAAACCTTTAACTTTAGAGACTTTCTTAGCAGCCCCAAATTATGGAAACCAACATCTGCAGAGCTACATATAGAGTTCACTTCTTCAAGTTTCTTTAGACAACAGTGAAAACATACAAAAAAATGGCAGAATGAAGGTCGATCAGATGTTTAGATAATATGCCTCTGTACTATAAAAAATGGAATTTTGCTGTCTTGCTAACATTATGTGATTCACAAGAGAAAGTGCTTTTATAAGTAAACATTATTCAAATTATTTCATTCATGAAAAAAAGATGAGTTCATCAAGTTAAGCACAAATGAGACTATTTGAAATGCATCCACAAGCAATGAAGGAACAAAAAGTATTTTCTGTATCTTTATGTGCTCCCCTGCAAAACCTCTGAAACTCCTTTTGTTTATGTTCACACAACAATTATAATACCTGGAAGACTTATATAAATAATAACAATAATATTTTTTCTTACAGCACAGGATAACTATAATGCGGGAAAATTTTTGGTCCCAGGTACACTGTTATTACTAATTATTGTTATTACTAATTGTTGCTACTAATTTAAAGATTAACTTAGACAAAAAGAACTAAAGGGTGAACTAGAAATAGCACCAAATTAATGTTAATTCCATACAATACTCAGACCCAAGACAACAACTTTAGGCTTTAGTACCAGGAATTGTGTTTGTTTGCACTAAACCTTCAAAGGCTCTGTCTACAGGTGAAATAGGTAGTTAGGGAGCTGACCCCAGACAGACATGAAATGAGGACCACAACGTCAGCCTGGCTAATAAAACTTGACTGGAGTTCTTTAAGATGACATAGAAACTTGGTGCTAAAAGCATGTACAAGACCCTTTTATAACGTTGCTTATCTTTTTTTTTTTTTCCTCTCTCCTTAGTAACCTACACAATGCGCTCAACTTCTCATTTTGACATATGATAAGGCTCACTACTGACCAGAGTCTCTTTACAATAATTCAGTCTCTGATGATGGGGAGAACTCAGAGTATTTGATGTCACAATTAAACAGATATGTCAAATTTTATGTACAAGAGGGTCAACTAAAGCTGTCATTCTTTATTCTTGAGTGCTCAACTTTGTAATATTAATGATTTTTTATGTACACAGAAAGATGACAAATGGCACTCCAGGCAATACATGTATTTACTCTGCTAGAATACATTTTACCTCATTTTCAGGGTGTTTTGTAAACTGCATTCACTTCAGTCAACTAAACAAACACAATGGCAGATTACCATGAGAAAGTAGGTAAATGTTAAGACTCATTGAAAATTATTTAGTTTACATACTACTTCCAAGGTAACACACACATTTTAGGGCGTAATTTGGTGACATTGATCCAAGTATCATATTCTACTGTCGTACTTCTAAGTGAATTCTAGTGGTTTAAATGCTGATACTCTTCAAAGGAGAGGTGCAGAAAATAATACATTTTAACATTTTAAGTGTAGCATTAAAGTGTAACATTTCCTCCAAACGGGTGCACAAATTTTAAAATATATGATCCTATTATATAATTCTAATCTTCAAATTATATATTTTTTAAGATTATTATTATTTTAATACTTGGGTCTCATTTTTTTAAAAGAAATAAGAGCTGCCCAAATATAGGTTCTCACTCTCTGGCCTAGAAAATGTGCATCTCTTCTGCCCTTGCATCTGCTTCATGAAATTGGGTCACTATTACTTGTCAATCTCAGGTGCATACTGAATGCTTAGTTACTTGATATATTCATCAATCACAAAGTGCTCAGTGTATAAGAGTTTATCATTATTTATGCATTTATTTTAGATCTTTTATATTTGATATTCATACAGCTTCCTGTGGTACCGTTGCAAGCTTCACAAACTATTAAAAGCTTTGTCTTTATTTTTCTCACTTCATTTTAAAGGTCCTCTTTTCACCCACTGAGGAATTGGAAGGACATAAGTGGTATCGCAATCACTGCCTACACATCATCTCTACAGTTTCTGTGCTGTAACTATTTAAAACATCAGACACAGAAGACAACTCACATTTTCTACGTGCAGATCTCTGCAGAAAGAAATGGAATCACTTGTGTACTGTGTAGGCATCTAAAAACACTGGCAAAAGATGTCAATAAAGATGTAATTTAAGTTCAATTCATTCTTTAAGAGTCAAAGAAGTGATCAATACAATCTGCATGTGAACTAAACAGAAATACCAGAGGCCAAAGTATTTATAAAATTACCATGGGATTAGTTCATTGACAGGCTTCCTCTGAGCTAATGCAGACTGCCACACAGGTCATATTGGAAGCACCACATAAATCATGAGGAAATGCCAAAAAAGCCTGTACTGGAGATTCAGAGACTCTTTTAGTTTGGGTTTATTTAATGGGTAAGTCTGCTGGTCTATTGCAGAGAAATGTGCTAACAAGTGTTTCAGCTGTTTTCAAAATATTCGAGTCAGAAAGAAAACAAACTGACATTCACAATTGAATCGGCTTTTTTTTTTCTAAAATCCTATTCTAGTTTTAAAGAAGAAATGGTTACTCACTGACACCATTTTACTTGATGTTAAACTTGCTGGAAAGTAAGAGTATGTTCAGCTGTGCAAAGCCATAGCAAATACTTTTGCACATACTTGAGTATTATAAAACTTATGTTAGAAAAGCAACAAGATGCACAAAAGCGTCATTTAGACTATGATAATAACCACACTACACTTCTTATATATTTCAGATTTTGCCAATATATTTTTGATTGTTTCTTCATTTCATTTTTTACTGCTGTATTCCTAAACAAGATACTTGGCAGAAGAGAAGAACTTGGCTAATACACTCCAGAGAAAAAGGGCCTTTTATTTTTCTAATTGGTCCCATAAACGCAAAGCAGCTTTTTGCAAATTTTGATTTGCCCAGCAGACCCGCACTATATTTTTTTCTGCATTTTTGTAGAAAAAAATCATCAGACTCATCAGACGAATATGCTCTCATGAAGTGTTGGCAACATTTTTTCATCTCTTTCTCCTTCCTTCCTAAGTGTTAATGCACACCTCCATACCCAGGCAACATTTCAGTTTCAATACCATAAATCTGGATGAGGGAATTTGGATATAAAAAATGAGGGATTATTGAAGAGTTATTGTTAGTACTGTAAGCAAATCTGGAAGTATGGGTAGGGCTATGTGGCAAAAGATGGGGAAAAAGTTTTAATCTAAAGGTCTAGATGTCAAAATATGAATTTTGTTCTTACTAGTAAGCTATACTTCAGACTAACTTCAATGGAGAGATATTATAAAAAAAAAAAGAAACCAAGAAATTCATAAAAATCCCAAAGAAAGACTTCTTACACTACTGGATCATATTGGCATGAGTTGCTTCAGAGTTAGAATTCCTGAAAATTCCTGAAAACTGCCAAAGATTTTACAAGAGAACTATGCTAACCCTATACCCATTTAAAACAATGCAATAGTTCAAGTAGAGGGAAGCTTCAGGAGAATACTGAATCTCCAGAGTTAGACAGCATGATCAGACAGACAGTAATGCTAATGGCATTTTGTAGGAAGCAATGCCAGCTTTCTGCTAATGTATTTAAAATCTTGTTCAAATACTTATTTTTAAAAATCTGGTACTTTTCCTGTTATTTAAAATGTGATGGAAAATTGTATTATAAGTCACTGCACTCAGAGTAGTTCTCTCACTCTGATGTTCCTGTCAGTTTGTGAGGTGGTATGAATTAGGCCTCTGCATCTCCTCCATGCAGGAGGCTGTAAATTAATAGGTGCAAAAGAGGCGATAGTTTTCTGTGAATTAAACATCAATTTACTGCCTCTGTACTTCTCACTTCATACACCGTTCCCATGCTGCTGTTAACAGCCATCTGTGTAAGAGCCAATTTTTTCACTTAACACAGACAGGCAAGAGATTGTATGAGTTCATAGTCACTACTGCTAGTATGATGTTCATTTATCATCCTGTTTGCTTTTGGATCAAAACCTTTACAAGAGCTTCCACCTACTTCATTTCATTTAGATAGTGAAAGCATGCATATATTATGTAGGATAAAAACACTAGAAAAAAATCTCTGCATTTCAAATATACTTTCTTTAAATGTTAAAGAATTTTGAAAGACTTTTATGTGAGATATTATTGTAAATTGAATATACTTGTTACTTGCACCTTAAAATTAATTCATCTTTGCATCATGACTCTATGATCTTTGTTTCCTGCCTGCTGGATTAATGTGATAGTAATAATGGAGGCGGTGTCTCTCTGAGCTTAATACGATTTCGCTCGCTCTGTGCTGACTAGAGGGAACTTCCAAGTAAGCTGGGATACCAAAGGCTCTGACCTAATTCCCAATTGCTGCTTTGAAGTTGACACTTCGAAATTGGAGGAGTTTCCAATACCTTACCAACCCTATAGAAAGTCTGTTGGGTCCCTACCTACCCAAACAAAACACTTTCAGTGGTAGATTCCTTCTTGCTTTTCAGTTCTCCCACTCAAAGCTCTTACCACCACTTCCTTACAGTGCATCCCTGGCAACACAGAGATCACCTAAGAGCTCAGATTTCCCATTTCTGCTTATTTTCCAATCCACCACTTGTACCTTTTGTACCTCTGCATTATTGTTATCCTGGCCACTAGAGGCAGAAGCTGCCTCATTGTGACCAACAACTTTCATCTCTTCATTTGTTTCTTCCCACAATAATAGCTGAACAAAAAATCAAATATAATATAATTTTGAACAAAAAAATAAAGATGCCTTATGGTGCTGAGAGGAAAAGGATGACAATGACTAGGATGGTGAAAAATATGCAAACCTATCATAAGAAAACAAAAATATTTGAAGCTTTCCTTTAACATCAGTAATAAGCAGATTTTACCTTTCCTCTCACTGAAATATTAGGGGAAGAAACTATGCACTACCTGCCTCATTTACTTTGTTTTTATTTTCTGTGGACTATGAAGATACAGAGCAACGTTCATTGTGTTTTTCCCCAAGTCTGCTAACAAATCTGTGGATAGCTGTGGATAATTCATTTTTTTCGGCTGGCTTCTGAATGCCTGCAGAAAATCTATTTTGGAACATCATGACTGATCAATACAGCAAAGTACAAGATGCATCACTGATGAGATCACCTTATTAATCCTTATTATAGGAAAGCTGTAGGAGAGAAGCTGTTTATTAGCATATGTTTGGGTGTAGTAAGTGTTATGACAAAGAACTAAGTATAGATACCGAGTTAAAACAGACTATTTCTCACTGAGGCTATTTTAAAAGACTTTGGAAAGCAATACTTTCAGAACTGATAATTTATCAGTTGCCCATATTGCAGACATACAGCTCTCCTGTGCAAAAACTGTGCTATTTTCCTTCCAAATTCCAAAATCTGTCAGTGGATAATCCTTTCTGGGACTGTGCTTTGCAGTTCTGAGATCAATGAAACTAAATATTCAATCCAAGATGATAGCTCTCTGGAGGCAGTAAAGTTCAGCACATTGCTTGCGAACATCTTTACATAGTTCTTTATTTTTTTATTTTTTAATGAGGGTATATTTTTAAGGTTTGGATACTGCCATTACAGAGGAACTGGCATGGCTGACAGATTGCTGACAGATTGCAGACAGGTAAGTTATTACAGTGACTGAGCAAACGGCAGAGAAGAGAAAGCTTGAATTTCATACCTTAATCTACCACAGATCGAGGGGAAAAAAGCCTAGAAGTTCAATTAGGATGTGTCAACTCTTGTTTGAACCTGATAGCAAAAGCTGGAGGAGAATATGGAAACACAGGGAATTGGAGGGAGGGGAAGGAAAGGGAGCAGTGAAAGCACTGGTGCTGCCAACACAAAATGCTGGGAGTAGCTGTGGAAAATGAAGCATCAGCAGCAAAGGCAGCAACTAATAGGACTTAGAAGCTGAGGAAAAGTCATATTCAAGAGTCTTCAAAAGAAACACAGAATAAATTAGCCAGCAGGGACATACATTTATATTTCATGAGTATACATCATATAATTTTAGTTCTAACCTGGTAAATGAACTAAATGCACTAAAATGAAAATATGCAGCATTCTATCCATTCTATCCACAGCTCCTCATACAGGTACACAGTCTCTTTCTTGTTAGGGTCTACATATTGGATTTTTAAAAACTGTTCCATATGAACTTTGTTAAAAGTCTATGTGAAGTTGGCTATAAAAGTTATTAATGTTGTTAAACTTGCTTGAAAATGTCTTCTGATATTTCAAGTGCAAGGCACTTTCATGTTCAAGTGCAAAGCTGCATTAATGCTGATTTTCAAATGTGAGGGGCTATGCACTTTTCAAAAGAAACTTGAGAACTTTGCAACATGAAAGCTATCAGCAAGCATTTGACAGTGACTGCAAATTCCTTTCCTGTCATATTGTAGCAAAAAGTTGCTCACTGCAGGACAATTCATGTTTGTACTCTGAGGAGAAGTAGCAATCATGTTCCATAGACAGCAAGTTACCAAGCACGGATACCTACACCCACTGAACGCAATTTCCTAATTAAAACATGTAAAATAGGAAAACTAGCCAAAGGCTATAGAACGGTAGGAAGAGCTCCTGAAAGCCAGGAGACAGCAGGACAAACCTTCATTAGCATCACCAAACCATTACATGAGGTCAGCAGAGTTTCATTGTGATGAACACTCTCTAAATAGGCTAAAAAAATACAAGTTGGTGAATGAAATCAAATAGGGCTCTCAAATGAAAGAAGTGTAGTCTAATTGCCTTCCTCTCCCTGCGTCATCACAGCACATCTTTTCTAATGGAAAAGGATGGAAAAAAAGCAGAATCCTGTATTGTTAAGGGCATATCCAGATGCTCTTTGTGAATATAACAACAACTTTACTGAACATATATCTACACGAAACTTTTCCTAGTAAGCCAACAGATGGTGATCTTTAGCTATATTATCATGAAATTCTGGGATAAATTTTCACCTTGTTAAGCACAGATGCATATTAAAAAAGTGAGTAACATCACCCATCTTAAGCACACAAAATACAGACCTCACAACAAGGCGGCGAGACAGCCCTGCCTAAACAAGACAGGAAATACTCAGATTTGAATACCGCAGACCTCAATTGTACTGCCACATTTATCTAAGAAACACAAACCAGTATCATGAGCCAGTTGTCACAAGATGTTCATTATTAGAGTAGAACTACGCAAGAGAGTTTCACTGAGCTGTAGCTATCAGTGTCATTAGCACATGCAAGGCTGAAGCAGCTGGATGTTGCTGCTTCTACATTACACTCAGTCACATGCATTTTTATAACCATTCACTACAGTATTTAGATTAGCTACTTTTAACGGCATTAGGAGATAAACCTGGACTAAACTGAAGTCCAAAATGTAGTTTGTTTCCTTGTATTTTCATTACAAAAGAATTGAAGGATAATAATTTATGTCCAAAGCAAGCTTATTCAGATAATGTTAGAACTGTAAGGTAAAGCAGGATAAAAAAAAGTTAAAATTTAGTCCAAAGTATGCTTAGTTTTAAGATGCTAAGTTCAAAACTCATAATTGCAGAATTATTCTTAGCATCATAATCACCTTGCATGCATAATCACTTTAATACTCTTACATATTTTCTGATAAATATATCTTAGTCTTGCAAAAATCAGGTCATGGGCAAGCGCACGCCTGACCTGACTACAGCCTTGTAAATTGTTCAGCTTTACCTAACTTGAAAATAAGGAAATAGAATACTCCATCCAAATTAAAAATAAAATAAAACTCTATCTCAAGAATTAGATGACTCCATTCAAATTTAAAAAATAATAATAAAAAATGTTTTTTGTGGAAGGTTCATTAAGACAGTAGAGGATTTCCAGTGTGAAATGCACTGGTGATACAGTCCTGATTTTTATTTTCAAATATGTTTATTCAACATGCGCTACCAACATGCATTATTTGATACTTCTTAATGTTTGGAATTATAAAATTGAGTATTTTATTTGGATTCTAACACTTAAAAACAGCCTTATATAGCTTTGGATACTAAAATTGTATACCATAGCATAACAAACTGCTATCATGGACGTAACTGTGAGGTGTTATCACTTTCCTCTTTTATAAGTGAGCAATATTAGAGTGGATTTTATAAATAAATTTCAAATAATCTTATAAGAGTATGTAAAGGTAACCGAATTTCTTTGTTCCTTTCAATACATTGGAAAACAGATTATCAACTAGTCATATAACTTGGAAATTAACTGAGCATCTTAAAGACATTTAAGATACACATAGAACACATACTATTTGTCAATATAAATTGTTTTTCCTCATCATTTAAAGCTCTCTCTTTCTTCTATTTCCATCACTTAATTTGTTCTAAAAGATCCATCCAGTTTTCACTGTAAACATTTTAAATGCCTTATAATCTGGTTGATACGTCTGCACGGGGTAATCCAGAGCTACTGTGCTATACAATAAAAGCACTAAGGAGGCATCAATCTGAAATTATTTTCCTTATGTTCACTCTTTTTCTGGTTTTTGCACACTAATATATGTCTTCCTATGTTTGTAACTAGCAAAATGTTTAGCTAACAGCAAATATTCATTTAGTTTAAAGAACAATTATAATTACTGGGCCACGCTAACAGAATATGAGTTGCCTGAAATAGAATTACGATATGAAGCTGTTGACATGATGACGATAAAAGGAAGCACTTAAAAAAAATAGGCACTTTAAAAATACTACACCTATAGACCATTAGCTTTTAGTAGAAAGCAAAATCACATTTAAACACAGAGCTGATTTTAGTAGATGACATCACATTTAGCAGGGCTCTAATGTAGCTATGGTAACTGTTCTTGCTAATAGAACTGAATGTGTAGCTACACTCCAGATTATCCAATAATCTTTGCTATATTTCTTACAGAACTTCTCCTGACTTCTTTCAACTTTTAGCAATGATCCCAGGAACATATAATAAACCCTCAGTGTTTACTAATCAGAGCTTAGCTTGCAGAGTAGAAACCTCCAAGCCAAACAAAAAATATCAGAGGAAAAGAGAAAAATATTCAGACTGAGAAAGAATATTCTTACCCTATCTCAGATGTCATACAATAACACTGGCCAATGCAATATGGGATTAATGTATGGCACATTTATATTACTATCTGCTCTTATTTTCTTCATCAAAAATTACGATAAACCAACTAAAGAATTGATAAGTATGGCTGATTGACTGTAATGTAAAATCACTCCATATATTTGCAAGCTGAAGTTCAGTTACAGCTGAATTTCTAACAGTTAAGTTGCACATATGTTGTTAGATATCCCTTGGGCATTGGCACTCAAAATTGAACGGGTAGATTTTTGTATTCTGCACAAGATTTCATTATTCTTCACCTTCAAGATTAAAAACATTGGTCCTTAGGAAAAAATTGGAATTCATGATTGTTGTGCATGTTGGTGCATGAGCGAGAGGGTTGATATTGTACTGACAGACAGACATGAGCACTTAATTTGAGTCTGAGCTGCTTCAATACCTATTGTTAAAGAATTTCTGGTAATTTGGAAGTATGGAAGAGCAAGTCTGTGAAGTAGGTGCAAGAGTCCTTTCAATACAGACTTTTCACTTCCTTTTTTAACCAAGAATGCTTTCTACATGCTTTTATCATATTTAGTTTAAATAGATCAGATGATACCTAAAATGTCACAATCATTAATATAATGCATTGCCTAGCTAATCATGACGTTAACATCGTAGTGAGATTGGATCAGAGATTCTGAAAAACATATTATCTTTTTCAGAAAGATAATACCCATCAGTCATCTGTGAGCAGATGTAGATCTGTATTTTTTTCCCTAGGCTATATGTTATATATAAAGGCACACATAATAGGAATAGCATAAGCATCAAGCATAACTTTTCTCAGATATAAAAAACAAAACTTAACGTATAGATTGCAGAGAAATCCTAATACAAATTGTTATGCAATTAAATTACTTCCCATAAACAAAATACCTCTTTCACTCAAAGCAGAGAATGTAGATTTAGCATTATAATTGAGAAGTCCTGATATTGTTTAGCAAACAGTGTTAACATCAGGGAACATTAAATAATTAGTACATGTACATTAGTACATGAGGTAGGACTGAATTACAGCCTGCTTAGTAGAAAATGGCATGTGTTTGTTCTCCCTCTATTCCTGGTTTTCTGGGGGCTGAATTTTGCTTCCTACATTCATGATTGGAACATGATAGAGAAGTTCTTTGAAGTGCATTTGGAAACTCTCTCACACCAAGTTCAAACAGTTTTGCGTATAACATCAGCAAATGCTCACTGCTAAGATACTGTAACCACATAATACTTGAAGATGGTGAAAAAAGAAGAAGAGGGATGGGGAGTGAGAAGAAAGCAGGCTGCCACACTGCTTTCAGCCTTGGAGGATGAAAGGGACCAAAGGAAAATATATAATAAAACATTCAATGCTAACATTTAGTGGGATTGCTGTTATTAAATACTTTGCCAAAAGACTCATCTGCAAACAAGAAAAACAGAAACTGAGAAACTGAGATCTTTGCAAGACCTCTGACTTACCATATTGATGGTGCTTCTGTTCCACTGATCTCTAAGAAGTCATATCCTTCCTCCAACTGGAAGTCTGTGAAGACCAAAGCAATGGTATCTCCTGGTTCAGCCAATATGGTCCAGGTGCAATCAGCATTATTTTCATACTCTGAAGGGAAATGAGGACTTGAAATAGTCCCACTTGTCCCACGTAGTGTCCCTCCACAAGCTCCTTCAGCTGATGAAGAGATTATCAGTCATTAGTGGAACTGCATGTTAGACATGCAAATCACCATCCTTGTTCCTGGCATAGTGAACCACATCCTTCTCTCATATGCATTCAATATATATATGGATTTGCTGCTGAGCCTGGAACATTGCTTAATCTGTGACCAAAGGGTTTAGCAGACCTTTTTGTACTCTTCCTTGCCCATGAAGATTTCAGTGAAAGCTTTAAAGGTATTTTTGCTAATATTAACTTTGGGTATTGAAACAGATTTAATTAGGAAAAAAAATGTCATCCATGTAACTCATTGGCATGTAAAATTAAAAATGCATTTCAGTATGTTGTAACACAACTATGAAAGCTACATCAACAGTCATTAAAAATATTTCTGCATATTATGCAACTTTCTGCAGGTTCAGAAGAGAATCATTTCATTTTTTGTCCATTTTATTATCTTTAATTGCTGCTATTATCACTATGTATTATTTACATACTACAGAGGCATGTGGAGACTTAAAAACAAATAGCTCAACAATGTGCCTGACGCAAGGAACTTACAGTCTAATTAGGATACTAACTGAATAACTAATTAAGACAACAGATAAGGTAAGAGCAGAAAATCAAAGCTGTCAGTGAAAGAGCATTTTAAAGGAAGATTTGAAGGAGAAAGGATATATTTGAATCCAAACAAGAGGAATACTGTAACTAGACATTAAAAAGGAGATTATTAATATGAGACTAAAATAAAATGGAGAATCAGAACAGAAGAGAACAATTTCTTTAAGATTTAAGTACTGAATAAGGTGAGAAAAATGCTGCAGACAATCCAAAAGGTAGCAATCTTTACAATCACTTTTTTATATACACAGTAACCTTTTGGTTTGAAGAAATGTATGAAGTCTCTGGCAGTCAAGGATATCTAGAGTTCCATGATTTGTTGGCACACAAGTTTCTCAGAGGAGGGCAGGTCTTTTCATTAAATTTCATCTTACTTTCTAAGCCCTTACATTTCTTTTTTAAATGAAAGACAATTTATTTTTGGAAATGGATCTGCACTCCTAAAAGAGTTCTCTCTGTTGCTCAATCAGGCCATTTGTGTGATTCCTCCCTCAACTCCCTCCTCAGCTTTAGATACAGTGATGCTGAAAGGACCATTGGGCCTATTGGGGCCAAAATGGGGAAGGCAGTGGAGAGAAGTCCGAGGTGCTGACATTCAAACAATTCTAAAACTGCTGTAAACCCATAATAAATGAGAAAGGACTATTAAAATTTGCTTTGTCATAATAACTACAATAGTCTTTTTCCCTTTTTCTTTCTTTTTTCCCCTTTATCTTGACTGTATAGGTGTCAAGCATTCACATCAGATCATCATCTAAGAAAGACGAAGCAAAACAAATTAACTTGACGCATCCTGTGCCAATATCTCAGTACAAAGACTAATAGTGAGATATTGATTTCCACTGTGGTCATCATCAGTATCAGAGAAAACCATTAAAATAACAACAAAAAGATTGTTCTTACTTTTTTAAGCCTTTCTGCTTGTTGTTATTTTACCATATTTGATTTATTATGTATCTTTTTTCCCCTAAGCAACAAAATATACATGTATGAGCTTAAATTACGCAGGCTATACCTGAGCCCTCGGAGGCCATCAAGCAGGTTTTTCTCATCCCAGGTAGCCAGAAAAACGCACAGAATTACTAAGCCTGCCCTAACTCTCTGGCACCAGCTGCTTGTTGTTAAATTCTGTTATGACAACATTCGCAATGACACCATCTCCCACTGAGTTTACATCGACATCAAGTAACATGCTCGTGGTGATTAAGATGCCACTCACTGTTTATGTTGCAGAGCACTGGAATAGGGTTGAGCTCTAAAGCACTGACTTTTACAGCTGACAAGGAAGGCTTCTACAGCTGATTATTTTTGGCAATCCCCTATAAAAGGCTAGATTTATGCACTGTGCGTTACCAGTGAAAGCCTGGGGAACTCAGGCTGCTACAGATATCTGCCCACAGGGAGGCAGAGCTATTTAATCTATTCATAACAGCAATTACCAGAGACCAAGTTAGCTCAGCAAAGGAAAGGCAACGTTAGCCAGGTAAGAATGGAGCAACCCCTTAGTGCAGGCAGACAGAGAGCCAGCATTTTCCCTCTCACAGAGGTGGATGCCTAGGGAAGGCAGAGGCTGCACCCAAGGCTCCTTCCTCCGACATATTCCCACACTCCAGCGGCTGGCATGTGGGGACTTCCTCAGAGAGAGGCAGCACCCAAGGCTGTGGCAGAAGGGCTGTTGAATATGGAAGCAGGTAATAAATTGCCTAAGAATTGGTGCAGGCAGACAGGATGTGGCCACAGCATTCCAAGGGCAGGAGTGTTGGACCACAAGGAGCTAAGCCGTGTTTCCCAGCTGGCCGCAGAGCAAGTGGCTCCCCTTGCACCTGTGCCCACTTCCAGCCCAGCCTTCTAGCTCTGTGCAGGGCTTGTGACTCAGTCCGAACGTGCCTGGGGATGTTAATGCACCCCAGAGCTCACGGCTCTTTCACAGCAGATGGCGCCTCCAGCTCCCCAAATTCCAGCTCACAGTGATTAGCAAGTTGCATTCTAAAATATACAAGTAATTAATGCTAAGCACTCGTGGTTATTGTGAGGTTGTAAGCAACTGCACCAAGTGCTGTTCACATCAGCATAATTGACTACTTGAAGTATAAAGCTACAAACATTTGGATCTCTCAGTAGTCAGGAATTAACTGGTCTAAATTTAGAAAATACCTGTCTTAAATGGAGTGTACATACAAACATGTCTAGCTTGTACCATTTAGATCTTGGTAAGAATACATGTATACAGCACTTGGACAGCTTAGATAAAAACATCTGATGTCTATGGATATGTTATATAGGGAAATTCGAATTAATCACTAAGGAGTCTTCCTTTTTCTTTTTTCCTTCCCCCCCCCTTTTTTTTCCTCCCTTCCTCTTTTCCCCCAAACTAGAAACAATCATTTCATCAAAAATAACCATTTGGTGTTTTTGGCTATGTGTACTCTTCCTTGCACAAGGAAGAGATTAAATCTTGATGAGAAGTACACAATTTAGCTCATTTTTTTGGCATGGACAAAGAAGGGTATTTCAATAATGAGATCTTCCTACAAGTAAGATGTAAACCCTGATAAGCAGACATCCAAGAACAGGGAAAGGACATAAACAACATCTTCAAAAATGTCCATGGCTTAGGTATCTTTTGAACATATAGTCACTTTTCACAAGATCTTCCTCTCCATCTTACACAAAATTCTACAGGGTCATGTCCTGTATTCTCTATCACCTTTCTACAGAAAAGCTAACAAAATACTTACTCAAGTAAAAGTTGTTTACTGCACAATGAGTCAAAAATAGCAGTTATGTCAGAATTTAAATCTGTAAAATTAATTTACAGTCTGAAATTAAATGTTCTGGCCTATTTAACCCCAGTTTAGATGACAGAATCCTGACTTAAAAGGATGATTCATTTTGCTACATTACTGTTGTAACCTAACTGATACGAAACATAGCAGTGATTTATCAAATTCATCCTCAGTTACTGAAGAAAGTTTTCCTTGCTATGTCACTTCTAGTTGTCTTCTTACTGCTTCATCACTAGTAACAGAATAGATGCAATTAAAAATTTGAGTGACATTTCAAAAAGCATCATCAAATGACATACTGTCATTTCAAGTCACATTTTGTAAGGCTTATCAATTAAAGAAAATTGCAGCTTTAGACAGTTGTAAATGAACTGCAGGCATACATTATTTAGCATGCTTTATTAAAAATATCAGTGAAACAGTTCGTTATTTTATACTTTATTAAATGGCATTTGTGCAATCTTTTGTGAGGCCATTTGTGAAGAAGTACATAATTGTACCTTACTTAATGAAATGTTTCAACACAGAGAACACATCTATAAAATAATCATGAATGATTGCTTCCATACATACTTGCTTTGGGTGTTTCAGAAATGGTTAAAATATAAGTTCAATGAATTCTTTGGCAGGAGATTTTAGAATTACCACTTTAAAATACCTTCCTGATATAAATCTAAAAATAAGCCTTTATCTATCATTGCCAAGTTTAAAAATAAGTTTTAGGATGTCAGTGCCAACTGTCAAGCTGCTAAACTGTCAGATTCATAAAGACCAAAAACATCAGTAAGTGCTACAATGATGTAGCATTACACAGTCATCAGACGAGTCATTCATCTAATCTAACTCCAATTGGCAGCTTGCTCTTTACCCATGAAAATATTCAGTTCTGCTCCCTAAACTCTTATATTTTTTATAATTGCACAGCTTTTCTTTTGCACAGGCAGAAGCTAAATCTATGCCTCTTTTCCATGTTTAAATAAATAGAAACTTGTGAAGACCACTTCAATCCAGATGTACTGTAGATGAGTGGTCTAATCGGTCTGTCTCCCTTTCTCAATTGCTGCTGTTGCTGTTGATCAACTTCACATAAATTAAATACTCATTAGACTACACATCTAAGATAATTTTTCTTGTTCTATGCAGGGTTTTCAAATGACACTTCAAAATAATTTGGATTAATCTCTACACAGAATCACATTCTGTTTTTGCTAAAATTCCAGTTAAAACTACTGTGGTAGAAAAATAGAGTCTTTCCTATGTAAACTAGAAGTCAGATTTCTTCCTACAATTTAATAGAATAAATGCAACAGAAATACAGGTATAGATGCAAATGATTTAGTTGCCAGTAGGCAAAAATGCATTTGTTTTTTGAGCATTTTAACTTCTAGACTTTGTTGATCTCTATGTAAGCAGTATCCAGTGGAGATCTGTTGCAGTTATTGCCTCTGACTACAGTAGATTCAATGTGGTAGCTTCTCTTGCTCAGAAAAGGTTCGTTTTTTTCTTTGCAAACGTGGGGCATGGTTTAGCTTTTAGAGTGTTTCTTTATATCAGTCTGTTGTCCCACAGGGATTGCGCCTCTATCTATCTTCCATACACTCTAGAAAAGAGATCAGATCCAATATTCTAACTTAAAAGTTGCTTCCAGATTGGACAAGTTTTTTTGCTAATTTGACAGAAAATATATTAATTTCTAGGATGTGCTTGAGCAAATACAGACTCAAAATCTCCAGTCTACTGCTCTCCCTTTGCAAAAATTTAAATTTAAGAGAGGCTAGCAAGATCAAGAAATTTGAAAACTAATCAACAACCTGTAATTTCATACTCTGTCTCCCACAAAAATAAAAGATGAATCTTCCAGTTATCTTCCTAAAAGTTTCTCTTCTCTCCCAATTAAGTATCCTTAGCTGTTTTCATGATTAGTTAATGATTCACTTGAGAATATGATTTTATTTTAATGCTGATAATGATCCCTTATAATAACAACCTACGACAAATAGTAAAGCTCTAATTACTAAGCAAAAAGGGGAAAAGGATAAATTCTTTAAGGGCAAATTCATTATTTTTCCAGGTTTCATACATATTTCTCTAATAATTATGAAAGTTAATGCAGTTATTCCAAAAAGTATGTGTGCAGTCATCTTTACACTTTTTCTGCCTGCCTTTTTGACATTTTCTTTCTTTTTTATCAAATCATTTTATTTCTTTGATGCTAACTTTGCACCTATACATAGCGGTCAGCCTGAAGTCCGCTTTGAATTCACAGTACTATTTTGAATGCCTGGATCTTCATTATACTGTTTATCTCATTTTTCACTTGTTATTCTAGCTTTCCAGACACCTCACTGCAGTTTCAGTCGGCACTTTTGACTTGGCCTTTTTCAAGTTTTGCCTGGTTTCTTCATAGCAAGTGATAAACATTAGCACAAAAGAATATACGTGCCTACAAATACACACATATATCTGCATAGGCATATGCAAGAACACTGCTAGCAGCACTCTCATCTCCTTCCGGTGTCATCTCATCAGTCTTATACTACTCTATAAGAAATTATCCAGTGTAGATTTCACTAGGATATGTTATTCTGCAAATTAGCAAAATTGCTAAAAAAGAAATGCAATTTTCTTTTAAAAATAAAAAAACTCAGAATACATTTTCACTCTATCAAGAGATGATTGATAATTTTATTTTTCCTTCTTTTGTCAGAAAATAGTTTGGGGAAAGAGCAATAAAAGCATTGTGGAAAGATGTTGAGCTCATCACTGGCTACTTCCCGATTCAATGAAAAATTTATGGTTAAAAACAGGATGGAAAACATCAGGCAACTGGATGCCTGGACACGACTGTGCAGTTTTGACCTGTGGATGCTGGTTCAAGCTGTCCGGCTCGGATCAAACTTGGAATAAACATTCCTACCTTCATCCTATTCTAAGTGAAGTTCACTGCCTACCAAGGTATTAGCCAGACAGTGTGTTTTATAAAATACTTCTAATATGGATGAATGATGGGATTAGTATATCTTTTCTCTCCTCCTTAACCTTATAATACCATACTTGTCTCAACATCAGAGAGACAACAACTTTAGAAAATTACTTGTTACTTTAAAAGTACAGATAGCACCAAAAACATCTAGCAGAGTAGAAGGTTAAAAACATTAGCTCCAAATCTCTGTATTCAGTTTATCTAACTCTGTAATGAGTCACTTTGATCTACAAACTCTTCTTCCTTTCTCCTTTCATCTATTCCAAGGATTTCTTTTTGATTGCATATTCTTTCTAACAGTGTTTCTCCAATAACAATTAGCCTAATAATCATTTTTTGATCTTTTGAGGTTTTCTAACATGTGATCTTCTCCACTGGTTTGTTCTGTATTTATTTGCGATTTCCCCTCCAGTAACTGTCTGTCTTTTTAGCAGTAATATATTACATGTTCTTCTCACAGTTCTTTTCAGCATGAGAAAAAGCCTACAACTATTATATCACTAACTCAATTTGTATTCCTAATGCTAGCTTCATAAAATCTAGGCTCATGCAACTATAATCAACTAGGGATTCTCAAAATTACTGAGAATTGAGAACCTAATTATAAAAAGCTCTTTTTAGAAGTAGTCATATATCATAAATCAGCTATTAGTACAGTTACTACAGAGAATGAAATTACTATTCAAAATGTTTCAGACTCGTACTGCACAGGATTTCAACTTAAAGAGGAAAGGAGGCTAATGCTCTCTGTGACATTATTACTTCAGCAAGGTGGGGGAAAGACTTTTCTTCTTCACATGATAAAAAAAAATAAGTAAAGATGTAGAATTTGGACAGGACTTAGATATAAAATTTGGTATACCAGCTATGATGCCCTATGTTTTTCAGCAACCCATTGTAACTTTCTTGATTAACTGGTAATAGAAGGAGAAATATCCACAGTCAATGTTACAATGTACAAAGGAGCATTAAAAAAAAAAAAATACTGCTCCTTTTCTGAATTTGCCTTTCACCTTTTCCTGATGTTTTCTATCATTTTTATCTCAAATTCACCATTAAAAAGTTGTCTATGTTTTCTTTTTTTCCCCACTGCTATATTTTCCAAAAAATAGTCAGCCCCAATATCCTCTAATAAGAGGATAACAAGGAATCTCAATAACAAGATACCACCTGAAAACAAAAGAGTAATAAAAGATGCTTTCATGGCAAATATTTGAAGAAACCATGTGCATAGCATTTCTAGTTTGAAAAAAATAGTATATAGAAAAGGCTATCCATTTAATATATTCCAGAATAATAATGAGATAAAATAAGGAATGCTTAAAATTCATAATCATATTAACATCTAATATGAACTGTCTTAAGTTGCAACATCTTTTCTGTACACGTACATGTGCCATCACATTTCCTACTTTACAGCAGGGAACACTGCCAGAATGAGTAGTATCTGTGCAAATAGAATGAATATTTACTAGACACTGAGAGCTATTAAAAAAAGAAAAGAGAAAAAAAGACTCTTCTCAAACTGACTCTCATCCTCAAAGGAACTATGAAGTTAAAATATGTATGTTTTTCTGAAAAATGTTTACTAACTCTTATTAGAAGGACTAAGAAAATCTAAGCTCACACAGCAGAAAGGTTAGAAAAATGGTGTTTTTTTTCTTCCTGTTTTCAAAACAGTGATTAAAGAAATCTCCAAAGTATACTGCTTGAAAACAAGTACAAGCAACAGACATGACCCAAATCTTCATTGTTTTTGTTGTTATTGACTGCTGTGGGATTTTTTGAGCATATAGATTTATAAAATACTTCTTTACTCTGAGGAATTATATTTACCATATAATTCCTTTCAGTGACCTTTCAGTCACAAAAAACTTAATGAATTATTACAGAACACAATTACTATCCTTCCTTGCTCTTCCACACGGGCACCAATAACATCAAGACAGGAGAATATGAGCAGGCAAGGGTGACTGCCAGGCTCTAGGCTTGGGGTGAAGGGCACAGGAGCCCTGGAAGGGTTCTCCTTAAAGCAACAGTGGTGGAATCCTGCATACAAACACTTGATGAAGCAGCTGGTGTTGGGCAGCAGATCTTTACCTGCCCAGTCACAGGGCCCTCTTTAAGGAATAAGGACTCCAGGGGAGACAACAGATCTGCCTGATTAAACAGAATATTTCTGCCAACAGGTTTGCTAACCTAGCAAGGAGAGCTTTAAATTTGTCAGGTGGGAACCTGAAGCCTACAGTTACATTGGGGAACTGCACAGGGGAATACAAGTGGGATGTGGTAATGAAACTGTTTGACTCTCCCTGGGAAAGTACCACTACTTTGGGGAGCCAGTTCAAGTGATTGTATACATAGACATGCAGCTCTGGAAGCCAACAACAGGAGCTAGAATTGGGCCTGACGTCAAAGATCTGTGGTGTCATTGGGATCAAGTTGTACAAAGGAGTAATGAAGTTTCCATTCTTGGAGATATTTGAAACTCAGGAGGACAAGGACAACCTGTTTTAAGTCTAGCAGACCCTGCTTGAGCAAGCGGTTGGACCAGATTAATCCCAGATGTCACTTCTGACCTATCAATTAAGTGTGATAGGCAAACTAGGCCTAGAAGCAAGGAACCATTCAAATAAATGATAGGCAATGGCAGCCCAGGCTGAAGCAGTCAGGAGTTAATTATCTTGAGGGACATGATAAAAGTAATTAATAGAATAAATTCCCTGGATTTTGAGAAAGGAGATTTCAATTTGTTTCATAAGTGTAAGACATGATCTCATGGGATGACAAGGCGCTTGAAAGGAAAGAAGCCCCAAAGAGTTTATTTATCTTCAAGGGCAACTGCCTTTCCATTTCTATGTAAATAAATGAGTTGGCAACAGAGAAAGCTGCTGTGACTGAACAGGGAATTCCTGTTCTGACTCAGGGAAAAAAAGAAAAAAAAAAAAAAAGAAAAGGGAGGCACATTCTCCAAAAGGAATATACAAATATCGCCCATGGGTAGAACTAGAAACGTTGCAGTGCAGATGAAATAACACTGGTGAGGAATATTAAGATGTGAAGTGCAACAAGAATAGTTTCTGCAGGGACAATAAGAACAGAAACAAAACAAAGGAAATGGTGGCCTTCTGATCAGTGTGGTAGTTTGTCACAGGGAAGGATCAATTCAGACACTTCATACTTAAAATGGACATGTACAAGCTCATGGCACACAGTGGTGTAAAACTAAGGGTAATCAGTTTGCCTCAGTGTGAGACTTCTCTAATGTTTTTGGATGACCGGGACAATGACGGGCAATTCTCAATTACTAGAAAATAGTTAAAATATCATTTCTCAATTTCAAAAAAAAGATAACGATTCTTACTACAGCAGAATACCAGATGTCCCTCAGAGCTTTAGAAAATTATGGATAAAGTCTTTAATAAACTCATTTCCAAGTATATGAAGAAGAGATTAATAGCAACAGCCAGCATGCATCTGACAAAGGTATGTTATTTTAGGCCAAGCTGATTGTCATCTTTGATGAAAGGACACACTGCTGGATTTAGCTTAACATTAATGAGATTTTCTACACAGTCTGTCATTACATCCTTCTAACCAACTTTACGGGAAAGGGATTGGATGAACTGACTCAAATTCAAGTAAAAAACTGGGTGGATCATCAAGTTCAAAGTACTGGGGGGCAGTGGTCAGTTACTGGGTGATTCCCAGTGATTCATAATGGGACAGAAACATGTTCATCAAGAATCTGGAATAGAGCACTGAACACATCTTTGAAAGGTGCATATGGCTCCCTGAAGGGCAGCAATGCCATTCAGATAGAACTTGGTGAGATGGAGGAATGAACAGACAGAAACATCGCCCAAATTCAGAACAGGAATTGGATTATCTGTCCTCAGAGTTCTGAGCATCTCAGACGGGCAAAAAACTGCATATCCTGATCTAACTTTCAGGTTGTGTCTGCTTAGGGGACAAGGGGACTATAGATATCTATAGAAGCTTCTATAGCTCAATAATTGATACTACTCCTGCCCCACAATATTAGGAACATAAGATTGCAAAGAATTCACCAAAACTTGTCATACAACTGCCACTGCGTCTCCAAATGTAATTAGGGGGAAAAAAAGTAAACAAAATCTGGGAATTCTCGACAATCATTGCTTCTCAGTTGTGAGTGCAATATTAAATGGTATAAATTTTTAGAAAATGCATTGGACTAACCCCTCCCTCTCCAATTAATTAATCTATTTATTTTAATATTGCTTAACATTTTAAGGAAGTTCCATGGTTTCATTTTTACCTCTGCAAAAAGGAACTGGGAAATCCCATGATGCACCATTTCCAGGACTCACGATACACGTCAACACGGCGTGGCCTTCGAGGATGTAACCAGAGATACAGCTGTAGCGGATTTTATCTCCGATGTTGAATCTTGTTCCGTGAAGAACTCCTTTAGGAATTTCTCCTGGGTTGCCACAAGTATGACTAGGTAATACTGTTGAAAGAAAGAAGGAAAAAAGGTACATTTGAGTTCTGCAGAAAGAAGTAATAGATACTTGTGAAACAACTGTCTTCAAGTAATTGTTAAGGGTTTTTAACATTACTCTTTGAAACAGCGCGCAAAGAAGGTCAAATTATATTATGGAATATACTTCTACAAAAGGTTCAGTTTATAACAGGCATCATCACTTTCAAAGCTAACTTTAAACTCAGTTCTTAATTTAATATCCCTTCAATAAAGTTCTTTACAGATCTACTTTCAAATGACAAAATAGCTTAAAAATCCTATTTCTCCCACACCTTGCACAGGGAGGCATTTCTATGTAACTCTACTTTTGAAAAGAAAAATCCAAGAATATTCTTAAATCATTAGGGAGTTAGGTAGCTCTACTGACTTCCAGTCACAGAACATTTTATATGTAGAGTTTTCATTTTAGCTGCTAGAATAACAATTTAGAAGAATTTTGTAGTTAACTACTTTCTAAAAATAAAGTTTAAAATATATATTAAAAACCCACACAATTGCTTTTCTGCTTCATTTCATCTATTAGAAGAATTAAATCAATCTTTCTTAATATAGTTCTAGGAAGCAGTAGAAAACAGAGAAATGAATATGTCCATTCATATTAGCCCAAAAGCACTGCTTAATCTCTGTTCCTTATTTTTTCCAGGAAGATAAAACTGTGTGTGTGTGCCTATGTGTGCCTATGAAAGAAAGGAATTGCTGTTGGCCTTCATCTCATTTCAAAATCATTAACAGTGTGTCTTTCACTGAAGGAAGCAAATTAAAATTGTTTAATTTCCCTTAGTGCATAACAAATACAGGTAGAAAACTGAAGTATGTCATGAACAAATGATGTATCACAACACAAAACACAAAAGCATTCATCAAAGAAATGAAAAGCTTGAAAAGATCACATATAATTCAGGTTTCAATTCTGGTACTCTATGCTTTCATAGACAAATTTTCATCCCATTTTTCTCCATGACTCCACCCATCTGCAAAACACACAATAGCTACACAAGTCTCACCCACCTACATGTTGGGAGGATTAATTATTCAACAGATGCACATCCTCAGAGAGTTGTAAAGCAATATATCAATATATCAATGCTAATTAAGTCCCACTTTACCATGTAAGTCCAGTTATTGAATGCACACCCACAATTAATTTCTAAAACAGTTAGTCACACTGGCATTTCAGTTATCATGATTACTCTTAGGTTAGAACACAAATTATGTAGGCATATCCCAAACAGATTCAAGACTAAAAGCTTTACAGAAACATAAAATTAAAGAGAAAAAAAAAAAGTTTGTTTTTTTTTTATCCTGCTTTCTCTACCAGAAGAAATCTCAACATCTTCTACCAACGCTAACTAGCTAACAAAGGCTGCCTAACATCCTGATGAAAATGGTGAATGCTGTACCTGTGTACCAGACTGGAGAACTAAGAGTTCTGTGAATTACAGGAGCTACTTCAAGGATTTTTTTTTCAGTGAATAACTAGCAAACTAGAAACAAGCAACATGACACCCACTTTCCTTTGTGCTGTTTCAATAGCCAAGATAAAGGAGGATAAATGCTTTGTTTTAAAGATGAAGCCTCAGCTTCTAGGGAAGCAGTATTGTTCAATTTCATATGCATTAATTTAATCAAATATGATTTATTTAAATGGCACTCATCTGTCCTGAAAATACAGTGAATGTTTGTTTTGTGTATGCAATAATGTATAAAATATTTTAAACTAAAGGAAGTGATTTAGCCACTGGATGAATTGAAATAAAATATAAACTTATACTTGGAAAAGCTGATATCAATGATGCATTACATATTTTTACAGCACTAATAGTATTAAAATGTTAGCACTGTGTTTACAATTTTTTTCCGTTTTGTTGCTCTAGTCATGATAGGTTCATGATATAAAACACTACTTCTACGACACATAAAGCCTGCAGAACAAGCCAGACAAGTCAAAAAATATCATGTGGTTTAGACACAGTGTTTGTGTGTCTGAAAATATGAGCCTCTCTTCTATACTTTTTCAAATCGAACATTTTTGCAAAGCACTATTACAGAGAGTTGCTTCACCATTATATCTGTTTATCCAAATCAGCCAACACTTTCAGATCTTTTTCTGCTGCGCAGCTCTCCAGCCACTCTGCCTCAAGACTGTAGAGCTGCATAGTGTTGCTGTAAGTGAAGGGCAGGACCTGGCTCTTAGCCTTATTCAAACTCATGAAGTTCAACAGCCCATCACTCCAGCCTGCTCAGATTCCTCTGTAGAGCCTTCCTACCCTCAAGCAGATGTACACTTCCTCACAGCTTGGTGTCACCTGCAAATTTGCTGAGAGTGCACTCAATCCAGATCACCATCAAAGCACCAGACCTAACACTGACCCCAGAAACACCACTCCCAACTGTTTACCAGCTGGATTTAACTCCACTCACCATTTATTCTTTGGGCCCAGAGATCTCAGCAATGCCCTTTTTAAGCCATGAGCTGCCAGCTTCTCCAGGAGAATGCAGGAGGAGACCGTGTCAAACACTTTACTGATGTCTATGTAGACCATATCTATAGCCTTTTCCTCATTTAATAGGTAAGTCACTTGGTGACTGAAGGAGGTCAGGTCAGTCAGGCTGGACTTGCCATCCACGAACCCATGTTGGCTGGGCCTGATCCTGTGATTGTCACACACATATTGCGTGACTGCCTTCAAGATGATCTGCTCCAAAACCTTCCCCAATACCAAGGTCAGGCTGACAGGCTTGTAGTTCCCCAGATGCTCTATCTGATCCTTCTTGTAGATCTTTGAATTTTTAAGATTCCTGTAGATCTAGAATGGCAGTCTTAAGGCATGGATTTGATTGCATTGCCCAACATAACCTCCTAGATGAACTTGGCCTCCACCCTCGTTTGCCTGTCCCTCAAGTACAAAGGCCTCATACCTATTGCATATGGTTACCTGGGGAGGCAAAGTGGGAAGTGAGAGGATATTCCTGCCACCATAAGCAGGGATCTGTTTCCATTCTTCCTTGTTTCTTAGTTCTGCCCTCTCAGCCCTCTGGCAAGAACATAACGGATCCTCAGATGGATTAGGAGGACTCCCCTAATATACTTCCTAAGATTACTGTAGGGCCTTACTCCACCAACCTATCTCTTTTTTTCTGCAGCCTTTGATGGTCCTTTGCTCTTCTACCGCCTCTTTCAGGGCTGCCACGAGGTTAAGCAGTTCCTCCACTGGGTCACACCTTCTGCAAGCACTGCGTCTGCTCCCCTCATCCGGTCACACCGAGCTCAGACCCTCCGCACCACGAGAGACCAGGACTGCAGCATGGGTTAAATTGCCACCTTCCCCGCTGGTCCCGCCCACATGGTGGGGCTGCGGCTAATCCCAAATATATATATATATTTACGAGGGGGCATGCTATCTGCAAAAATATATTATTGAAATATAATATGAACTGTTGTAATCTGCATACCCAGCTAAAAAGTATCAAGGCAAATCTGTATCTCCCATCTCCCAACTTGCCCTGGGTAACAACTGTTGAAGTCATACTGCAGCAGATCACTCTTCAAACTGTGTAAGGAAGCTCCTGCAATATGACCTTTTTTCTCATTTTTCTTACCGCTACATCTGTCAAGTCTGCAGAAATAATGGGATTCAGCATCCTGAGGCTGGCACACATTTTGCCACAACCTCCTAAAAAAAAAACGGTAAAGGATGAGCGATCTGAGAATGACAGCCACGCTCAATAATGTATGCAATAGTTCCCAGGATACCATTGCTTGTCAAGATCAAGCATTGGATTACATTATTAATCTGCTTTTCTGAAAATTTGAGCAAAGTACATTAAGGTAGTTGAATAATTTCATTTGCACAGACTTTACTCTTCCTGTTTCTGGAAGTGAGATCAATTACCATTTGAAGGTTCATAATAGTAACCACTGCAGATGACCCTTTAGATTATGAAACTTTAAGTTAATCAAAACTATCATATGCAGAGGTCACATATGTCCCTGAAAGTATGATTTCAGTGCAGTTGCAGTTCTTATTTAAAAAAAAAAGAAAAAAGAAAAAAAAGGATTTTTCTGCCCTGGTCCTGAACTCTACTTTCCTGGTCCTGAACTCTACTTTCAATAGAATTGTCTGCAGTAACTCCCTGCTGGAGGAAGCCGGTAGAATCACTAGTATTGTGGTATCTTTTGCCATCAAAATGCTTAGTTCACAAAATAATGTGATGTCCACTACAGTCAGTTAGATAAAGCTGAACTGAAGCATTTGAAGTCAAAAGCTTTTGTAAGGTGACCTAACCTATTACAGTGTTCTCAGGGTTCTTTACATTTTTCCCAAGGCATCGTCAACCTAAGAAAAAAAAAAAGTGTTCTGAAAAGAATATGATTAGACTTAGTGTTTTAAAAGAAATAATATGTACAAAAAGGATAGCTGAACTACATTCACCTGCTAAGATTTCTGACTTAAGAGTCTATCTTCATGGTTATAATAGGCATAAGAACCTGTGTGGACTTCATTTTCTAGTACAATTCAATCTGCTGTGCTGTGCTATAAGATTCTGAAACATTTTTTTCATGAAACTAAATATATCAGATTGGCCTTTCTCATGTAATGTGCATTGCATGCAGATAATGGAAAATATAGAAAATGGAAAATTATGACTGTTGGCTCCTGCAAATTGTGCACATAAAACACTTTCAGTAAAACTGTCATAAATTTGACAAATGTATGTCATCAGACTCAGTAATGTAATTAACTAGATAGATGCCATAGATTTTAACTCACTATTCAAATAATTATGCTTCATATTGATTTTTTTTTGTAAAGGTATTCAAAACATTATCATAACCTATATAATAAAACATAATGTTAGTATTCATTAATAGTAAGGAACAGAAGGCAGCAACACAGCAGGATGGCAAAGTGTAGCACAGAACTGACACCATTTTGGACCACGTATATATTGTAAGTTAGATTTTTTTGTATGAACTCATATGGGGAGAAATAAACCCCTGCTCCACTATACACTTCTGACTGGAGGACAGAAGCTGTAAAGCTGTTTTTCAGAGAAGGACTTGGAGGTCTTCCTGGACAACAATATGACCATGGGCCAGCAATGCAACCACATGGCAAAGAAAGCTAACAGCATTCTGGACTGCATTAGGCAAAGCGTTGCCAACAACTCAAGGATGGTGTTTCTCCACCTTTACTGCACATTGGTGAGGTCATGTTTGGAGCACTTGAATCTAGTGCTGGGCTCCTCAGCATGAGATATGGACCAAATCAAGCACAAAGATGGTGATGATGGACAGGAGCATCTGTCATATGAGGAACGTCTGAGAGTGTTCAGCCTGGAGACGCGAAGGCTCCAGGGGAATCTGATCAAAGTGCAAAGAAGATGGAGCCAGTCAGACACTCCTTAGTGATGCTAACAGGATGGGAGAGGCAATGGACACAAACTGAAACACTGCAAATTCCACCTTAACACAAGAAAACACATCTTCAAAGTGAGGGGGATTGAAATGGAATAGGTTGTGTGGGGAGGTTGTAGAGTCTCCCTTCACACATGGAGAGTTCTTTTCATTTTGCTGGATCCGTATTGTATCCACGTATATATTACATATGTATCCATGGATACATATGCTGGTCATATATTCTCTGTAGCTGAGAAAGAAACCTAAAATCAGACAGATGGTTGTGGTCACTTCTTCTAATTCAAAGTATAAATGGTAGCTTTCACTGAACTGAACTGAAGAAGCTGTTGAAGGATTGTTTTATTCCCGCTGAATTTTCTTACTAAACTCATTACACTAGTTTGCAAATGCTTTCAAAGTAATAGACATGGTATTGCTTGTTGCAAAATGGCCACATATTTTCTCCATGTTTACTTCAAACCGCTCATGACAGTTATATATAATATAATGTCCTGTTTTGTTAAGATGTTGTTTTTCTGTATTGCTATGTGCCTTGATTTTTTTTTTTTTTTTTAAAAAGCATAAGTAAGGAACAAGCCAGAAAAGCCTTCAACATTGCAGTTTTGGAATTACAACATTGGAGTGAAGGTCAGAAGCACTGAGGAATAAGTCAGGAATATATATTGTAGAGCTGATGTCGGGATGTTTAGTAAGTGTGAAGAACCTCCCATCATCTTTCATTGTCCACATGGCTAAATAACTATGCTTTGATTTTATGCATAAATGAATGGTATAGACAGAACCTTACTTTCAGAGTCATAGAACAAGAAAAATACATAAATATATTATATGGGAGAAAAGGAATATATATATTATAGAGAATAACAATACATATTAGGAAAACAAAGCAAAATATGCTTACAAAGAGGAGAGGAAAAAAATAGATGTACCTAGACTTTCTTGTAAGAATGACACTAAAAAGATGTTCCTATTCCAACTTAACAAGCAGCCTCAATTGAAAAGGAACTGAAATTAATTTTAAGAACATTTTAATCTATGAAACTAAAATTGCTGTACTAAACAACAGATGGACTTAAAAACATATGCTCAAGAATTTCCTTTAATAAACCTGTCCTGGAAATAATAGCAAGACCATTTCTACCTAGTAAAAGCCTACAAAATCAATATATTTGATTTTAAGGTCTTTTAAACATTTTTTGTCTTACTACAATACAATATGTTTCTTTCTTTTTAAAATAATTGTGTTGAATCAATTGAAAAGTTTGCAATAGTTCACTGTCAATTTATTAAACAATTTTCTTTTTCTTTTTTCTTTCCAGAAGCTACATACAATGAACCATCCATTGATCTACCACATGGGTAGATCAAAGTAGCATAGACTGTATGTTAGATCATTTGTTATAAAAGTCTACGTATCAAAGTATACAATGACAGAATCTGCACAGTCCTACCTTAGCTAAATTCTTATTTATTCTCAAAATCAACAATGTTATTTTTTTTTCATGGATATGATGCTGCTGTTGCAGTAGGCTAAAAAACAAATCTAAAATGTTTTCAGACACAATTATCTAAATTGTAGCAACCTACAGAGAGAACTGATAGACTCCAGTGCTAATCAGTTTGATATGTTCCTCTGTTACTATCTCTAAACTTTAATTCACTGAATCACTAAGAGTTGGGTTGGAACGGTTCTCTGCAGATGATGTAGTCCAGCTACCCTGATCACGCACTATCAGCGAGATCTAAAGCACATTGGCCATGACCATGTCCTATCAACTTCGGAATATCTTTGAGAATGGAGACTTGACAATCTCCCTTGCGCAACCTGCTTCAGTGTTCAATCATCCTCACTCTGAAGAGAATGAGAGTAACTATATATCCATAATGTATAGTTGTGCTGAGGATTTTTGTCCCACAATAGTTGCCATTTATGGTGTGCAGTAGAATGACTTCTCAACAAACTGAACTAGATATTGTAACTTAAAATAGTCAAGAAATGTCACTTCAGAAAAGACACTGAAGGAATAATATACAATCTGTGGTGTTTATGCTCTTGTAGGAGGCCCCTAAAAATATCCTTTGACAAACGTTCGCTATTTAAACTGTTTTGTCCCTTCTGCTGAAGCTGAACTTCAAAAGAGAGATTAAAACTCATCAGTAGTATTAGGAATAAATTGATATACCCATATATATGTGTTTGTGTGAATGCACACATATAAATGCATGCACATATATGTCTATATCAACTTTGAGAGAGGAATAAAGGGGAGGCTGCTGCAGCTATGGTAATGACAGTTTTGTTAATTTTAAGAGAATTATATTATTGGTATCTGCTGAGGCAATAGCACTAGCAAAAGAACTGTCATTTAGACAGACCTTAAGGCTACAAGAGTAATGGTGTTTTGAGTGGCTAATCTAAAAATACATTTTATTTCTTCTCAAAAATGTAAATCTCATTGTTCAGATAAATTTAACAAAATGCTTCTATTTCCATGTCAAGGCAATTTTTAAATGGAAAGTCTACACCTCGATCAGTGTTCTGAATCTTGCAAACGTCTCTTGATACATAAAATAATTATTTCAATTTAAAAATAGCAAAATTGAGTGCTTAAGCTTGCTAGGAGTCATGACATTCTATTGCAAGTTTTGACATGCCTACAAATTTATTTATTGCATTTTATATCATTCATGTCCTTAATCACACTTCCTTTTTAAACAAGAGAAATTAGTTGTTGAAAGATCAAAACAGGAACAAATATATATTTCATTTTTGTCAAATTACCTATTGAAATATGTAGATTGCACCTACTGACAATTCTAGGAACAAATGCTTTCACTATATCTTTCTGCAGAATATTAAGCACATTGCTTTACGATTTTATTCTTGTTAGCCTCTTGGCTATCGTTCTTACCTAATTTAATTGCTCTTTCTTCATCATATTTCCTTCTAAAGATGAATGAAAGTCATACAGGCAAAGAGTCTCCATTCACAAGCTAAGCAATACCCTTAATTTATAGCATTTGTATCTGTTTATGCCCAAAGGCTCTTTATAATATCAGTTTAATGCAAATATATCAGTTTACATAATCAGATACTCAAAGAAGAAAAGGGTACAAACTGCAGAAGTTCTTCATATGACTCTCTGCCATGACTCCTTTATATCTTTTATTTGAATCTGCAAAATAAAAATGGGAGCTTAAATATGATCTGCTCCAAAAGTCACTTAGGAACTTATTGCACACTTACTGTGCAATTCTGAATCGTAGTCTAGCTGAAACACTCATCATAGCTTTAAATGAGAAGCAACTAGATCAGATTCTCTGCTGGTAGAAAAAGATTTTCCAAGTTCAGCAGAGCTGCTGTAAATACATCTACAAGAAAAAATACAAATCAAGCATTTGAATTTAAAAATAAATAAATACATAGCTTTTTACGGCACCTCCACTTAACCATCTTAGCCTCTTTTTCCTCCTTGGTGATTAAGAAACACCTCAGTATTTTGGATTTTTTGTTTGTCCCTATACAATTTCTACCCTTTTCTTGGGTCCAGGAAGCTTTCTAATATTCTTTTTCCTCCTCTCTTTCTATCCTCCAGACCTTCTCTATTAAGTGGCAAAATAGCATAGCCCATACGGGAAAAGGCTGAAAGAACTGGGTTTGTTAAGAACAGAAGACAAAAGATATTATTGCTGCCTAAAAATGCCTGATGGGAGGATTTAGAGAAGACAGAGCCAGAATCTTCTCAGAGCCATGCTGGGAGAAAACAAGAGACAGTTGGCACAAGCTGGAACATGAGAAGGCCTGACCAGATAAAAGGAAAACATATCACTGTGAGAAAGGGATAATCAAACTCAGGAAGACTGTTGAATCGCCATCTTTATAGATGAACATCTATTGTCTAAATGTTCAAACTCATCTAGACAATGCCCTGAGCAATCTGTTTTCATCCAACCTACTTTGAGCAGGAGCTTGGGCTGGAGACCTTCAGAGGTCCTCGCACATGGTTCTGTGATTAGTAATCTCATGTGTTTTTAAAATGTGTGTCAATATCACAATGAGCACATGAAATATGAAATGGTTATGAATACACACAAGGTTATATGAATCTTTGATTATATGATCAAATTCAAGGAAGAACCATCCTCAGTTTGGTTGATATAATAACGGAGCATAATATACCCACGAAAACAAAAAACAGGAGACACTAGGACTGAGTGTAAAGATCCAGCTTAAAATAGTTCCTAAATAGCAAGGAACTACTGTCTTGTCTTAAATCATATAGTTGTTGACTGAATAAGTAATTTTATAGTACTCCTTGGCATTTATTTTTACTTTTGCAGAAAGAAAAGAACTGTCTTTTGCACTCCTTTTTCAGCATGCAAATAGCCTACATGGAGTTTCATCTTATTCCTACAAGGGATGCAGAATTTTAGTTACAAAGATTAAAAAAAATTGTTTTTTTAGCTTTATGACAACATCTTCATCACACACAGGACAAAATAGAAGAACTTTTCTTAAATACCTTTCAGTTAATTTATCCCAAACTACCAGTAATTGTAAATCGTGAAATAAATAAGTGCTAAGAATACTGTGCCAATTCTTTTGTTCTTTTTTGGACATAGGTAAATAACAGTATTTTGTACAATGTATTACACTCATTCCTTATAAAATGTGAGAGGACATAATAATGACAATAAAGATATCTAAAGAGTAATTCTGCAATCATTAAATTAACTGTTTTCTGTTAGTAGACTTATGCTTTCACTTAAAAATGAATATAACATTTATGGTCATCAGCAAAGGGAGAGTGATTTTACAAATTTAGAAAAACACCTCAGAATAGCTTCCAGTATTATCATATATCATAGCTACTTTACTTTAAAGCCAAGTATCTCATAGTTTTTATCAGCAAGAAAATAAATGATAGTTAAGCTATTTCTCCCTCTGAAACAAGTCAACACAATAAAGGTAAATGCAAAATTTGGCACTTGGGACATGCAAACATGTAGGCTGGGACCAGCTGGGTAGAAAACAGGTTGGCAGAAATGAGCCTTGGGATTCTGGTGGACAAGTTGAACAGAAGCCAGTAAAGTGCTCTGGTAGCAAAGCAGCAAAGACAGAAAATCATATTCCCTACTGCAGAAGAGTAAAAGGAAAACCAGCAGATTAAGGGCAATGATCCTTTTATTTTTTTTTCCACTTATGAGAGCACAGCTGGAGTACTTGGGGCTTCTGCTACAAGAGAAATACATGGGAGCAGGTTCGGCAGAGAGCCACCAGGACAGGCTGGGGGCTGGAGCTTCCCAGCTGGCATCAGCAGGGCGAGCTGGGCTATTGCATGAGGAAGAAGAGCTGTTTGTAGGCTGGGGGAATATTAACCTAATAGGAGAGTGTAGCAAAGGCAGAAACAGACCCTTCTCAAAGGCCCATGGTGATGAGAGGCAAGACACACAAGCTGCAATGACGGTAACTGCAATTAAAATGTAGGAATTCTTTTTTTTTTTTTTTCCATCATGTCAATCATCAATGTTTCAATCAAGCTACAAAGAGAGATTGAAAGCTCCATCCTTAGAGATGAAGAGAAGGTCCTGCTTTCAGTGGAAGTAGTGTGCCAAATGTCTTTTCCAATCAAAATGTTTCTCATTCTCTGTCTTAAAAAAAAATATCTGTTTAACAGGCCCCTTTTGAATCACTGGCTGCTAGGGCTTACCACAATCATTCTTTTTTTTCTTATTTTTATGATCCTGAGTTTCCTGTTTACTCCTAACTTATTATATACTTCTGGGACAGAGATTATGCAAGCACAAACAAAAAGGTAATATTTAAAACAATATGAAATACTGGCACACAGTTAGGGCTCTGGGTTCTATAGAAATAATAATAAAATAATTTTATGTAGAGTTCTGAGATTTAAAAGCCCTCAGAATAATAAAGATAAGATGAAACCAAATAACAAGAAAAATAATAATTAGAAGAAATGCCTCCCACAGGAAGTATAATTCAACAATTATTCTGTATTGGTACTATCACTAAATTAATTTTTCCTCTGTCTCATAGTTCTTTTTCATATTTAAGACTGGCTTCTGGGAACACTAAATTTTTAGCCTGCTTCATTTATTTCTCTCTCTCACATGCTCACACACAGACACACCAATCTGCATATGATGCAACCTGAAGATTGGTTAATCTAATGTGAATTGGAAAAAAAAAATTAAGCATTTCTCTTAATAAAGGGCCTTCTCCAAAAATTCATCCATCAACTCATCTATCAAGATACATACCTCATACAAGATACAGACCGATATTAATTGACTGTAAATCCAGTTGTGAAAAAGACAAAAATATACATTTTTTTTTCCACTTTTATTCCTCCAGCAATGAGCACAGGTATTTTTCTGAGCCCCTCAGCTCAACGTCATACTTTCCCAAGGTCACAAAAAAATGAGAACATGATATAATTTCATGTTTTCATTTCTATATCTGGGAATATATTTGTCAAATTATTGTGTACTATCTTCTTTAGACTACTTTATAAATTCATTGATCACTATAATTCAGTTAACACAAATATTCTCCAAAAGTCACTTACTTCTCAGAAGGTATGTTCTAGTCATGTAAAGCTTGTTAAATTTTGGAACTACCATTTGGTTTTCCTCCACAAAATGTGGAATACCTAAAGGTTTACTCGAAGGTATTTTCAGATAAGCTCCAATTAAATTCAAATATGAGAGCAAGGGCCTTGATTTTCAAAAGATAATGGATATTGAACTAGCTTGCAAGTATTACTGCTAGTATCACCACTGTAGTTGCCAGAACTCTGAAACTCGACCTCAACTGCAGGTTATCGAACCTTCATATTTTCAAAGTAAAAAATGTCCATTTTTTTTTTAAATTTTTAAAGTGAATAATTAGGCTAATTAAATTCAATTAATTCCAATAATTCAGTGTTTCTTTACAGAAAATAAAAAAATTAGTATGACAAAAGTTTGCTGCTAGCCAGCAAGACAAAGGTTAGTCTCAACATTAGGCAAATATTATATTTAAAGCAAACTATGCATCAGGACTAAATCCATTTGATAATTTGATAGAACTCCAAATTCTGGTAATTACACAAAAGGGAAGTTTTGGAAGGCAGAGGGAAATTATTCTACATTCAAAATTTCATGAATGTTGCAATTTGCTATAAGAAGTTTATTTTCATACTGAAGAATAATTTCTAAATAATCACAGTGAACTGATATACTGAATATTAGGTTAAAGTGAGTCGCACATTCCTTATACATGTAATATTAAATACATAAGATCAGGATCATAAAGCCTTGGTAAAGAGAGCAGTAATGTAAAGTTTGTTTTCTTCTTTTTTTTTTTTCATTTTTTAATGGAGTCCAGTCTACATATTTTTCAAATATTAAAATCAAAATTTGAAATATTCTAGCTATAAATCCTTAATGGTGTGCCTAACATCATACAATAGCACAGAATATACTACTAAAATAATAGTTCCAAACTTCTGTGGTTTTTGGAATGTGCACAAATGGACATACCCATGCACACATGCATGCAATTAACTTTGACAGCTTTAATCTGCAAGTTTTCTAACAACAGATAATTTACATTCTTTTTAAAAAATATTTAATCAAAATTTCATTTATTTCTTTTGGTTCCACTCAAGAGCTCACTTTAGAATACAGATGTGCAAACATTCAAAACACAGGTTCGTGTAGCATCTGACAACAAAGCTATATTTATGTATCCCTAGATGTAACAATAAACTAACATTAAAAAAAAACAGAAAAAAATCTATATATAAATAAAATATATATAAATAAATTAATAATATATATATATTATTTTAAAATATCTATATATATTTATATATTTTAAGTTGTTTCTTTAGTTGAACAAGTAGAAATCTGTATTAGAACGAAAAGATAAGATGAAATCTCTTTTATCTGTAGATAAAATCCACATGCCTGTGCATTCATAAATCATTGCAATATTTTCTAAACAAAATACTTGGATGACATCATTTCTGAAGTCTGCAGCTTTCTTGTTTTACAAACATTTACCCAACTCTGTCTGTCAGTCTGTCAGGACATACAAAATTGGACTGGATTGCACAGCTATGAAAATCATTTGGGAGGATGCAACAACTTTAACACTCTAATACATTTCTCACACTTGAGATTGATATTTTAATTTTCTTTTGCAGGTAATAATGAAAGATTGATGGATTTTATTTTTAGTGTGTTTACTTTTATTATAAAGTATATAATAAATGACTTGCCGTTGGTTATGAGACTATAAAATCAATATTGAACAAATAATGCTAGAGAACTCTCAAGTGCAAAGGCAATTTGAAGTTAAAGCTAGAACTTTGTATTTCCTCAGGCTTACTTTGTCTCATACATACCACAGTGATTTCTAGATAAGCTGGAGTCATTGAACAATATTTTTGAATAAAGCAGGAGAGCAAAGAATGAGCTAAGCATGACAATCCATGGAGAGCATATAAGAAGCACCCAGTGACCACAAAGAATGTATAAATAGAATTTGCTAGCAGATATCAAGTCATTAGTCATGACCTTAAAATACTAAATTAATGCTTTTCTCTCCACCTGTAAAAAATGACACTGTTCAATGATCTGTCTTCTAATTTGTCAGTACGATCTTCACAAATGCCCACAACATCTGTTGCCTGCCCTTCTCCTTCTGAGAAAGATCATTTTGACTTTTTGGCAATGAAATAATTCCTTCTTTCACAACCAAAACTGGAATGAAAGTGACATCAAATGCCCATTCTAATTCTATATGATGGTTTCTTTACAGTTTTGAGGAAAAAAAAAGGAAAAAGGTAAAAGGGGAGGATTCAGATACTACGTGCTATTCTGTTGTATTCCAGTTCTCTTTGTTTATTTGTTTGCATTTGTCTATTTGATTGTATTCTGCTTAAAATCTCCTTGATGTATTCATGACTGGAAAGTATGCAAGCGTGACACAACTTTAGAATCTAAAGAGGGAGTATTTAATGCCAGAAAACAGAATACAGGATTGTTTACTGAAGATTGATGTACTCAACTGAATCAATATATTCTTTAATCAGACAACTTTTGAGGATCTCATTAGACAAACGACCTACACTCAGGAAAATCAAAGGTACACTGTGGTTCAAATCTCATAGGCTACAGAGGTAATAAAGTCTGTGTTAAACAAGGTGGTTATCAAAGAGGAAGTACAAAGAGCTGCTAAGACCTCATCTGGAGGACTGCATACAAATACAATTATCCTTGTTCAAGTAAGAGAAATTCTATCTGAAGCAGGTGCAGAGCAGAGCTACTGATCAAGAGACTGGAGCGCATTTAAGAGGATATTAAGGGACAGCTTTGGAGAAATGGAGAATAAAATAGACTCACTTCAATGGCACTGGAAGGGAAACACCAGGTCACAGGAAGCATTACATAAACATAAGGCAGAGTTGGGACCTAACTGAAAGTGAAGGAACTAATCACAATTACAAACAGGTTGAAAATAAGAAGTCTTCTAACCATGAAATATGAAACACATACAAGAAAGAGCTTTCATACAACTTTCGTACAGAAGGAGATGACGGAGGAGTATGACTAGTTGGAAGTTAGACTTAACTTATAAAATTGTTTTAAATAAAAATGACTCTCTCTGGTTTAAAGACTCATGTAGGAGTGCAGAGGCTTCCACACATAACTAACCTAGCTCAGGGTGTGAGATTCTGCCAGTCGTACACTCCTGCAGTCAGCCTGTCAATACATTGAATTTTGGCTCAGGTAGCTCTTTACATTTGAAACAGTTTAAAAAGATTTAACACAGAATGAAAAAAAAAATCTGATTTTTCATTTTACACACCAAAAACCCATGTTTTTATTTAAGATGGAAGACAAGAATATAATCAAGATATTTTATCTTGATATATTTGCATGATTAAACAAAACATATTGTGTAGTCAAGGTTTTCATAATCTTGTCACTATTATAAAAGCACTGGAACATATAAGTACTTAGAAATTTCTTACTCAAGTGTATATTAAGTTTATACAACTAGAAACCTGAAGTCTATTTTTTTCCAGTATTCTCTCTTCCCTGAAGCCTTGCAGAAGAGAAGGCAACCTGACTCACATTCAGAAATACGTTTCCAAGAAAGCATATACTTAATGTTGCTCACATGCTTACTGAAACTATACAGATAAATTATGATTTTTTAAAAGCAGTCATATAGAAAAATATGCTAGTTGTAGCTAAACATAAACTGCAACTACACTCAATTATGTATTTTTTTAATAAATAAAGCTAAAGAATATGCAGAAACTCAAGAAGAAGTACACCTGCTGAAATGGCTGACAAGGAACAGTGAATGTTTTCAGGAGAAGTATAAAACTGGTGATAAGGAAATACATTAGTATTGTTTAGAAATTAATAAAGGTGTAAGGATTTGGAAATTGCCAAGAAGTAAAAATGGTCAGATTTCTCTTCCCAGGAAACACTTGCTGTAGAATTCCACTCCATTTTCTGAAAAATCTTTGTCCTCAGGCTTGAATCTGATTTGCTTCAGATCTCAATAATCTGGAGGTTGGGAAGATTTCTTAAGTTGTACTGCAAACCAGAAACCATCTGCCTCTCCCTAAAACTTACATTGGAATTTATTTTGCAGAGCTACCATTTCAAAATTCACCTGGACTTTGTTTGTGGGCTGGTTTGTTGGCTTGGTTTGGTTTAGTTTTTAAATATGTTCAGTAATGTTCTAAATGACATAACCTATATAGGGCTAACTTTCACGACCCTTCTGATCTAGAGATTAGTATCTAGTTGTTTTATCAGGCTGTGGCGGTAACTAACAGTGTGGTTTAAAAAAAAAAGGAGAGAGAGAGAGAGAAAGAAAAAAAAAAAAAAAAAACCAAGCATAATGCTATTTTTTAGAAAATGTAATATCACATTTTGTCCACTTCAGTTGTGGTTGTCTAACCCTAAGCTCAAAACAGCATATGGAACACCATAAGGTATTTTCATTGTCCTCAGTTTTATCACAATCTTGACAGCCAAATTAGTATTGTGGCTATTTGAACAATGAAGCCATCTGCGATGCTGATGCCTTATCAAAAGGCAAAAAGTTTCCTTTCTTACAATACTTGTTCAATATGAAACTAAAGGAGATTTTCTGATATTATTTATCTAAAATATTATTTCCTGGAAGTAATGGAAAAGATATTAATACTGAAATCATCTCAAACTTCATTAAGTGCTTTTTTTTTTTTTTTCCCTGTATTACAGCACTGAAAGATGGTAATGGTGCTCTCCAAAACAAACAAACAAACAAACAAACATTAAAAATAAATCAACTTTGTAAACCGAACTTCAGAACACTCTCTGTATCACTAAGTTTCATAATAACTCTAGGGACTTCACGTGCTGTGAGATGTCTGGAGATGCACTAGGTACATGTATTCCAAGTTAAATGGTTCCACAGCATGTCCTATGGCTTTAAAAGCTTTTAGCATCCAGATTGCTTGTTCAGAGCAGTCCCTGGCCTGCACCAACTTCTGAATTGTACCCAAGAATCATTTGGGAAAGTGCTACTTGGCCCACACAAAACGTTGTTCTGCAAATCCATTTAACAGCAGCACAGATGCTTAAGCATTAGTGTCCCAGCCCATGTCCTGGTACAGCTTAATATACTAGCAAAGATGTAGATATCATGATGATATTGATTGCTGCTCATCCCAGACAAGGAAGGGAAAGCACACCAGCAGCTCCTCTCTAGCTTACACTAAATTTCTAAACTTTTGAATGTCTACATGATCCCTATTCACCACCCCTCACAGGACACATCACATCACATATACTCCACTTTTAAATAATAGAATATAGCAAAGTAATCAATAAAATCCCTGTGTCAAAGGTTACTTAACATACTCTCCATTGCAGCAAGACTGGATAGAATAAAATAGAGGAGTGCTAAAGAAAGCAGCTATCGCTTTGCAAGAATTAATTTGGAGGAGAAATTAAAAGTTATCTCCATTGCCATCTCTGATGGAATGAGACAACCATAATATCTTACAATATTACAATATCTTAATTACAATAATCTTACAAAATTACAACATTGCAACTTACAATATCAAGGTTTTTCTTGGATGCATCTTTACCTCCATCTGCTTAGTTATATCAAAAAAAAAAAAAGGTTAGAAAAAACAATGATGTTGGCCTGTGGACCTGCTATCTATACTGCTTTATGCTTTAAATATATATATAAATATATAAATATATATATTTATATATTTATAAGTATATATTTATGTATACATCAGTCTTATAATACTAACCCATGAATGATCTTGCCTTAAAGGAGTTTCACAGTCTAATAAAAACTAAGTGAAAGCTTTTTGTTCATTCAGTAATCACAGCAGCTGTTTATTGCTAAACACACTTTCCATTTATAAGAGCTTGTCAAGGTGAGGGGTAACATCTCAAGGGAGAAACACATTCTGCCTTCATTATGCACCCACATATTTAATGTCATTCCAAGGTTGGCTGTGAAATGTTCTCCCTACTATTATACGGGATAATTTTTCTACTCATTCTCCATGAAACTGGCAAAATATTTCAAATCATTAAGTGCTACTTCCATATCTCCAATATGTGGCATTTATGTGCATTAGAGATAATCATGGCTTCTTACAGTTGAGAAATTAAGTTTAGAGGTCTTTGGAATTTATTTTCGATGTTGAAAGCTGAAGTAATAAAAATCTAACAAAAATGTTATACGAATTACCACATATCTAATGTCGCTTCACAAAGAAGGTCCATATAGGATTTTTCATAAACATATATATACACTAAATGCCATCTGTAAGAGGGCATCTTATAAAATATCAGCAGTATGAAAGATAGATTAAAAACATACCTGACACAAGTAGACAATAACATGGACATTTTCTTAGCTTATGAAGAAAAAACACAGATGTATACAATGATTTTACTGACAAAATTAAGAAACAAATTAAGAAACACTTGTTTTATTCCCATTATCAATTGAGGATTTTGAGACAGCAAGTTAATTTCTATTTTAAATTCTTCTCACCAAAATATTCCATTTTCTATCATGAAGTTTAAGAAATTTTGTGTAACCTATTTTGAGTAAACTAGGGTATGGATGATGAAAGGACTCCAGAACCCTTCACAATTCACTTCACTCTTTGCTCTGCCCCTCCAGGACCTACTTCAATCCTAGATTTATTCCCAGGGCAACAGGCTGATTCTTTTAAGATCACAGCAGCACTCCAAGATTGTCAGGTACCTGCAACTTCTAGCAGACTGCTTAGCAAGCTACTGGAATGCCTTATCTGAAAATAAAGCCTTTTGAATCTTTGCAGCCTCCCCTCAGTTGCTGTTAATGCATAAACTTTTTTCAAGACAATGAAGTGTAGCCTATGTGTTTAACATGATAAGCTTTAGAAAAAGTTATCACAGTCTCATTTCTCTCAGAAATATGAAAGCTTTAATGCAGTGACACATCTTAAACACGTTTCTATGCATGCTTATATTTAATCATAAGCATTCAATCAAAGAATTCATATTCAGATATTAAAATTAATAGGATTTCCATATGTAAACCAGGTATCTAAATCCAGGAAAGATAGATTGTAGGGGATTTAAACTGTTTTATTAGAAATCAAGGAGACATTTTTCTTCTAATATTTTGTTCTATTAAAACTCTTCTATCCCTGGTGGTCTTTAATAATACTGTGTGCCAAAGGTCTCTTCATGGAAGATACAGAATGCTTTTGAGCTAAGTATTTCTGGAACACCCAGCTGCAAATGAAATATTTATGACCAGTTTCTTTATCCAAGTGGTGCTGGAATCAATGCACTTCAGGGTGAAATTCTGTAATCAAAGTATTTTATTACAAATGAATTTCTTTTTCAATGGAAGTGATTTTCAGTGGAAGTGATCTGAGGCTTAAAGTTTTCCTGAAAGAGAATATGGCCTTGTTCAATACATAATTTAAATTATAACTTCTTCACAATTAGCTAAATAGAGATATTTGCATGACTGCAGCTCCCTTTATTGGTGAGTTGACCAATAACTGAAACTTAAGATTTTACTGTAAGGGTTTTGACAACATCTGCTGTCTATCTCAGAGACTTCTGTTTGGAAGTTCGGGCTTCCCTCTAACTTTGGAAGTTACATGACCCAAAACAAAGAAAAGCATTGGCTTGTAGCTTGCATGCATGTAAAGCTCAATGCCCTCATAGAAATGTGAAAACAAGTCCTAATTTAAACATTTTAAGAGTTGTCAGGTTCAAGAAGCTTTAGTCTGAGTTCTGAAATAAGTGTTAAAAAAGCTCCACAATCAGGATGGAAAACTGCAGGAAAGCAGGTCTTCTTTGCCATGCTCAGAAAACTCACCAGGAGTGTCTTTGTACCACTGCTGAAATAGAAGCACACAGTATCTTGGTACCTAATTGTCCTTCCCATCTATAGTCTTCCTCTCCCAAGACTAAAGCCTTGTATTTTAAAAACATCCAAGAATTTCAATCCTTTCTCTACCAAATTCAGATATCAGTTCCATTTGGTGACTTTAGCTAATATTTCTGAACATGAAAGAGAACATCCAAAATTTTCACTTCAAACATATAAAATCTATCTGACTTTGGCAGAAGTAATTCAATTAGTCATTAAGTTTAGAATGAGGAAAGCATATTGGTTATATACTTTTTGGTAAACATTTGCATGAGAATTTAAGGTGCATCTAAAACCAGTGACTCAGTGGTCAACTGCATGATTTAAGACAATAGATTTAGTAACAACAGGCACGCTTGGATTCGGATGTTAAATCATAGTTTTCTGAATAGGCTAAGCCTCTAGTGCATTCTGTGAGGTGAGCATTTATTTCTTATTATAGTAGGCAAATGTAATTTAGATCATAACAGAGGACAATAAAATTTTTTCCATATATCAAAATGTTACATCAAAAAAATGTTATTTTTGTATTAAGGAGGCAAGTATATGAGATCTAATAGTATCTTTTATTTAAATATTGATAATAATAGGAATAATTGGAAATATGAAAACATAAGAAATGCTTAATTAAATTCTAATGTGAAAAGGATATTTCTATCCACAGGTTTACGCATCTTCTGCTGTAGTTTAATTATAAAGTGTTATCTTGCTCCACAAGTTTTGCCAGGTTTACACTCTTAAATCACAACCACAATACCATAACCTGGTATGGTCTACCATAATAAGTATGGTTTACCTATTTCACCTCCTGTTTTTCTCTTCAGAGTATGACACTCAACATAGACTCAAGCCAGTATGTTAAGTAAAATGTGAAAACTACTTCATAATACAATGATATTACAGAAACTTTGAATGAGATGTTATTTAAATGTTTCAGTGAAGTACATATACCACCATACAGACAGAACTCAGACGGCTTTTACAAACGTAAATAAGGATTTGCCTTGGTGTCTGTGTGTTTATATATAAATATGCATATATATATGTATATGCATATATATACGTAATCCAAATAACCAATGGACAGCCATTAATGACATTGTAAGCTTTGACTTTATATGCTATGGTGAAATAAGAAAAATCATTTGTTTGATCATTTTAAATATCAGTTGTGTAGAATCTTTGGTTAACAGACAATGCAGAACAGAATATGGTTGATCACATATATAGCAATGGGCTTGCGCTTCATGTCATCCCTTATAAATAGTTGTTACCTTAGCTCTTCCTAGTCTATATAGTGTACTAATTAACATAAGAAACTCTGAACTTTGCCTAGCATTATTTAAAGGAACTTACTGTATTAAAATATATTGTAAGGCTTAAAATGCATTTGATGGCTTAAACATTCACAGGAACTTGGTGTTGTAGATCACAGGAGGAAAGCTCATTTACCCACCAGCTTTACAGCTCCAAGCAAGGCAGTGCTGCATAAAAGATACCTTGTCATTCCCTTGCCCTTCATACCAGGCTGATTCCCATGCTGTTGGGGGACAAAGACATATGAGCATTCACTGTGTGCAAGGCCACACAAAATTTTATAGCAATTGAAGCTCATGGCCAGTTTCACGTTTTATTTACTGAGCATTGTTCAATTTTTTAATTGTAGAATGTCACTTAGGCAATTACATCCAGACTATGATATACCTGTTTGGTTAAAGCTGTGCAGTGACTTTTTTAAAAAATATATACTTGTTCATGTTTTTAAGTCAGGAAGATAATTTCTTACAAGACCACAGAACCTTTAATTTAAGTAAACAAGTAATCACAAAGACAAAAACAAATACACTCAGATGGCTTATGGCAAACCTGTTGCAGGTAATTATTTAACTTCTACATACATGATTTTTTAAAAAAACTACTCCAAAAACGGGGAAAAAATGTAATCACAATGTATATTTCAAAAGTAAGACTAGCAGAACACAAATAAATTTGGATAATTTTATATATTTTAAGATATATAGGGCTGATGACATTAAAAGTTTTTGTAATAAGGAAAAGTGGTTATCTTCTTTCTGAATTCAAAAACTTTCCAGAAACTTTAATGCTAGAGTCTATCTCCCAGAAATGGAGAGAAATGCTATCAAGGGAAATCAAGTACTCTGTCCTGCCTCCCCTCTTTTTTTGATTAAATCTTTGTGTCAGTTAAATTGTATACCTAATTTACAATTTCATTTTTTTAGTTTCATTTTCCTAGCTACGAGTTCTTAAGCTTCTGCTAGTCTAAAATTTCTTTCTACCTGGTATTGTCCCCCACTGTGAAGGTACATGTACCTTCTAATCAAATCTTTCAGCCACTTGAATCTGTGGTTGATGGGAAGGGACTGACAAATGATTTTCCCAAGCTCAACTGAAGAAATAAAATATCATTTCTCACTTTCAATTTTTGATGTCATTCTCTTTTCTCCTTTGCATTTCCAGGTTTTGTCTTTCTTTAAAAAATATTTTTTTTAAAAAAAAAGGTGAAGTCAAATTCTATGATTTTTTATTTCTTTGAATATTTATATACTATGTAGGAAAGTATGCTCAAATTATTTACTTAAAAGTGATAGCCTTTTCCTCAAATAAATGCATCATCAAAAGAAGAGAAGACTGGAATAAAACTATCAGTTAATTTTATTACAATTGCAAATTCTTACCTGAATACACATATTTTTTACTGCAGTACACTTACATTTTAATATTTTTCTTTCTATATGAATTAGAAATTACACAACTCTAAACATAAATACAAAAAAAAAAGTAGCCCTTGCTGTTTCTGGGGAATATAAACTGTGTATGTTGTAGTTGAAAAATATTAGCCTGTTTTGAAAAGTTTCTGGTCATTGGTTTCCTTGGAATGAGAAAAATATCATAACATAGTAAGGGTGCTGAAGGATTTGAGAAAAAAACTATAGCTGGAATATTCTCATGGAAACTAATACAACTAGTTAAAAATAAAGTGTAAACCCATTGCTATGTTCAAATAAAGATATTAAAGATGTTTAAAGTCAAAGAAAAAACAATGATTAGGCTTCCTGATATAGCAGGTAGAAGTCATATTAGAGATGAATTTTGGCTGAAGAAGGGTAGAGAGAAACCTATGCCTATCTGCAAGATTCACAGGCAGTCTGGATCCATAAAGTATCAATTTATATTCCCCCTAACCAAGTGAGGAATCAGTGCAAGGCATTGATTCCACTGTTTTCAATGCTAAAAACACTCTGAGAATATACATCTGCAAAAAATTAAATTCCTTGCTCCCCAATTCCACCTAAAGATTTTGGAAAGGGGGCAATTTATCCATCTGAGGAAAGACTATTCTTCAAGACTGCTCATATAAGGATACATTTTGTTAAGATCTTTTTATTTTGATTGCATGTTAAATATTAAGTAGTTTTAGTACCTTTATAAAAAGTACTTTGTTTAGCTTTAGTAGTTTTATAAAGCCTGACTAAATATAAATGAAGAAAAAAAAAAAATTCCTTTTCTTAGAGAATAGTATGACAGTAGATTTAAGTGGATATCTGACAATTTCCATCGTCCCTTTATGCAATACAAATATGTAAATGATATATATTATAAATAAATATATTGTACAAATAATTTCATATGTTATGAAATCATTTCTATAAAGTAGCAGAAAGTTATTTTCCATACTTATTTTCCGTTACTAAGTAGTACAAAGGTCAGACAGAATGAGAACAATGAGATACCAGCAAAAGTTCAAGGAGAATATGACAGAGCTGTGAGCAAAAAATAAGTCCCACCAAAAGCTCCCTTCTCTGCATTTGTCATTTTGCATTTAAGATTCTAATTACCTTCTTAAAATTACTGCCTTGTCCTTTAAAGACTTTGCACCATCTCCATTTTCTTATTTTTTAATATTTTGCTCTTGTAAATAAATACCCAACTGTGAAAAGACTCAGTGACTTCAAGAGATTATTATCATAATCTGTAAGAGATGATTAATGGACATCTTAGACATGCAGATACATATTAGCAGAAGGAAAGGATGTTTACAAAAACAGTTATACAGATAAAGTAAGAGCTACGTATCCAGTGAGAATTTGTTTTTACTATAATTATAATTTGCTATGGAGTTAAAAAAAAGTCATACGCACTGCTGATTTTTGAAGATTCTGAAGTCTGCAAACTAAAGTAAAAAATAAAAAGAAAAAAGCTACCTCAGAAAGAAAAGGAAGGCATTACGAAGCAACCCTCATATACACTTTATTTAAGTGTGTAAGTCATTTTAAAAAGAAGGAAAAAAAAAAGAGAACAAAAATAACAGTTTTTATAGTGTGTTTTATTCAAGCTAGCCTACCACTTCTACATTTGCTGCATGTACATATTTTCTCAGTCAGAAGAATAGCCTTGACACCTCTTTTCCAAAGAAATTCCCCATGATAAAATAAAACAAAGCAAGAGATTTACTTGTCATATCATTTCTAATTAGCACATAGCATTGCTTTGCTTTTGATCCCTTAGAGCATCACCTTAAGCCTCTCAAACTTAAACACATTGCAATAAACCTGGGAACAAACAGGAAAATAGTAAAGAATATCTCTCACTGAGGAAGAATTAGTAAAGCTGAAGTCAGTCCCAGAGTAATTGCACAAAAGGAACAGGTTATGTTCAGAACCGAAGAGAAGTCTTTGAGTAATTATATTCGCTTTTGGAAAGGTCAATCAGTTTCTTTAGAGGCATCTAACTATACTTCTTCCAATAGGGATTACTGGATGAGGAGTAGTAACAATCCACTTTCTTTATGAATATTAACAGTCATAGTTGCCATGAGACAAATTTTAATAAAGAATTAAGAGCTTTTCACAGTTAAAGTATATTTAAGACTTTGAGAGCAGTCTTCTATACCCATACCCATTAAAAGGAAACATATATCTTGATCTCCAACACTAGCAAGAAATGTATAAAGAACATTGTTTGGACTTGGATGCTTAAATTAATACTTCATTATAGTAACTTGCTCTTCTTTATAATAAAGCTTAATATAGAGCAATTTCCTTTAGATTATGCTATATTCGTATATTTTTAAATCTCAGTATTCAGAATTCAGTAGTCTGACACTATCATAGAATCATAGAGTCATAGAATTGTTAAGATTGGAAGGGAAATCTAGAGATCATCTAGTCCAATAGTCCAACTCCCCTGCTCAAGACTAGAACACATGGCACAGGGTCACATATAGGTGGGTTTTGAAAACCTCCAGGGAAGGAGACTCCAGAACCTCCCTGGGCAGCCTGTTTCCAGGCTCTTCCACTCTCACAGTGAAGAAGTTCTTCCTCATGTAAAGATGGAATTTCCTGTGTTGCAGCTTGCACCCAATACCCCTTCTCCTATCACTGGCCACCACTGAGAAGAATTTTGCTCTCTTCTCCCTACATTCACCCTTCATGTACTTAATTACATCCTCTCTCAGCCATGTCTTCTCCAAGCTAAACAGGCCTAGCTCCCTTAGTCTTTCATCATATGAGATGTTCCAGTCCCTTAATCATCTTGGTGGCTGGACCCTCTCTAGACACTCCATGTCCCTCTTGTCCTTGGGAGTCCAGGACTGCACACAGTACTCCACGTGTGGCCTCATCAGAGCTGAGTAGAGGCACAGGATCCCCTCCCTTGACCTGCTGGCAACACTCCTCCTGATGCAGGCCAGAATCCCATTGGTCTTCTTGGCCACAAGGGCACACTGCTGACTCATGGTTAACTTGGTGTCAACCAGGACTCCCAGATCTGTCTCTGTGGAGCTGCTTTCCAGCAGGTCAACCCCTAATCTGTACTGGTGCTTGGGGTTATTCCTCCCCAGGTGCAGGACCCTGCACTTGTCCTTGTTGAACTTCATGAGGTTCCTCTCTACCCAACTCTCCAACCTGTCCCTCTGAATTCCGACACTCACTTTGAATGGCAGCACAGCCCTCTGAAGTGTTGGCCACTTCACCCAGATTGGTATTATCCACAAACTTGCTCCAGGTGCACTCTGGATGCAATTGTCCAAGTCATTGACAAACAACATGAAGAGCACTGGGCTCAGTATTGACTTCTATGGGACACCACTGGTGACCGGCCTCCAACGAGACTTGGCCTCATTTATCAGGACCCTCTGAGCTCTGCCATCAAGCCAGTTCTCAATCTACCTCACCCATCTAATCCCCACTTCCTGAGCTTTCCCTTGAGGATATTTTGGGAGACAGTGTTGAAAGCCTTGATGAAGTCAAGGTAGACAACATCCAGGGCTCTCCCATCATCCATCCAGCCAGTCATCCCATTATAGAAGGTTATCAGGTTCATCAAATACGACTTCCCCTTGGTGAATCCATGCTGACTACTCCTGATCACCTCTTCCTCTTTCACATGCCTGGAGATGATCTCTAAGTTGAGCTGTTCCATCACCTTTCCAGGGATGGAAGTGAGGCTTGTAGTTTCCTGGCTCCTCCCTCTTGCCCATTTTGAAGATGCGAGTGATGTTGGCTTTCTTCCAGTCTTTTCCAAGATGATGGAGAGTGGCTGAGCAGTAACCCTCATCAGTTCCCTCAGCACTCTTGGGTTCACCCCATCCAGGCCCATAAATTTATGGGTGTCCAGTTTGCCCAAACAGTACCTAACCCACCCCTCTTTAACTTCCCCTCTCCTAGTTCTCTCTCTTATATCTAGGCTCTAGTTCATGAGAACCAGCCTTAGCAGTAAAGACAGAAACAAAGAAAGCATTTAGTAACTCTGCCTTCTCTGCATCCTCTTGTCACCAAAGTACCCTTCTCATTCAGACTAACATTTTCCCTAGTCTTCCTTTTGCTACTGATATATTTACAGAAGCCTTTCCTGTTGTCCCTGACATCTGTCATTAACTCTAATTTTAGATAGGATTTGGCCTTCCTTATTGCATCCCTGCATTCTCTGACAATGGGCCTATATTCTTCCCATGTGGCCTGGCTCTTCTTCCATATGATGTATGCTCTCTTTTTCTCATTACGTTTATGCACCAGCTCCTTGTCCATCCACACAGGTCTTCCACCCTCTTACTCAACTTCTTTCTTGTAGGAATGCACCAATATTGAGCTGGGAATGGGTGATGTTTAAATAACAATGAGCTCTCCTGGACTCCCTTTCCTTCTAAGACTCTAACCCAGGGAATTCCTTCAGGAAGCTCCTTGAAGAGGTCAAAGTTGGCTCTCCTAAAGTTCAATGTTTGCAATCCTACTTCTTGCCCAGCTTTTTCCATTCAAGATAATGAATTCCAATATCTCATTGTCACTGTAGCCAAGACTGCCCCCAATTTCCCACTGATTGGGAGGCTTCTTGCAGCTGCCTGTCACTCCCTCCTGGTCAGGTGGCCTGTAGTAAACAGGAAGTCTTGCACCTGTTGGTCTGCCCTCTAATCCTCACCCACAGACTCTTGGCTTGAGCATAGGGGAGGCCCTGTGTTGAGCTCTGTACATTCCAGTTGCTCTCTCACATACAGAGCACCTTTGTCACCTAACCTTGCTGGCCTACCCATCCTGAAAGGCCTGAAGCCCTCCATGGAAGTCTAAAGCCCTCCATGGCCACATTCCAGTCATGAGAGCTGTCCCACCATGTCTCAGCATTGCAATGAGATCATGGCCCTGCAACCACACACACATCTCCATTTCCCCCAGTTTATCCCCCAGTCTGTATTTAGTCCAAATACAGGAACAGCATTAAAAAGCAATATATACTAACAATAAAAGATAGATTTATTTACCACTGCAGTCTTTTAAGCTTATAATGTAAAGAATGCCTCCTTGCTATGTAAAAAATGTGAATTCTGACAGAATTTAAAGAGAAGCTGTTCTTATTACCTGGGGGCTACAACTTTGTTTCCTTCTCAGCAACTGCCCTGCAGTTTACAAGACTCTTAAAATTAAGAAATAAAATGAGTTATTTTTCCTTTTGTTATGATTTGTAAGAAACATTCCTTAAAAAGAAATAATGGCCTTTAGAAATAAATTAGAGGTTCTCCATTTATAGAAATAAAATTATCACAAAATATTAATAGAAGACTACTTTGCATGGCAATACTGCCTTTTTCATAGCACAATCTCATACCATGTGCAGATGCTACTTTATCATGAGAAAGAACATTTATTGGAGTGGGCATGGTGTCTTCAGTGCCAGTTTGGAACAGGATTAAGACAGAACTCCATAGAAGAGGGAAAGATGGGCAGGGAAAAAAAAAAAGCCTAATACAGATTTTGGAGACACAAAAGACATAATTGTCTTTAAAGTCCTGCAGCAAATAAAGTCATATTGCCATACACACACACACACACACACACACACACACACACACACACACACACACACACACACACACACACAAGTCCACAATTAAGCATCCAAGTATGGTATTGCTGTCATTTAATCCAGAAACTAGGTATTCCTTATTCCCATTTGCACATGACCTTGGAGAGATTTGATTTTTAGTGACTTGCATTTAACCTGTATTGGAGTTGTTTCAGATTTTTAGATTTTTCCAACTAAAGCCATATTAAAGTGCAGAAGGGATTGCAGAGATACAGGAAGAGAGCAAAGTCCTAGCTCTAAAGCATGACTAGTTGTGTAGATTCTTTTTTTTTTTTTCCTGTTTTTTAGTAAATTCTTTCAGTGCAGAGATAAATATTTTGATTTTTCTCCTGAAAAAAAACACCCTAAAAAGTTTCAGAAACATTCAGAAGGGAGTGATTTGCAGTACGTGTTACTTTCTTTAAATCAGCATAAAGAATATAGGTGACATCACTTCCATTTAAAAGAAAAAAAAGAACAGAGCAAGTTTTGATCATATTTTTAAACAAAGTTTCGTATTGGAAGAGATTCTGTATCCCAACTGCAGTGTCTTAGTCCCAGTTGCGGGTAAAGTAATAATTATAATAATAATAATAGAAAATAGAATTATATTTTCTCAGGCTTCATAGGAGCTATTTTAACCACTCTGCCAGGTAGCATATGTTTTGAATCTCACACAGGAGTGTTCACCTTTCCTCTTGCAGTGCTGAGAATGAGAAAGAAAAAAATTTTCAAGAACACAATCCAATCATACACACTAAACTCCTCCATATGCTCTTGCTCTAATTGTATGCTGTCTAAAAGCAACCAGCAAAGTCCATTTCAAGCAAGAGTTTTGAGAGAAGCTTTGCAACATTCAGATATAGATGCTACTCCTTAATCTCAGGGCACCTTCTTCCGGCATCACTACTGCACTGCACATAATCCCTATTTGCAATTAGATGTTTACCACCAGATGGCTCACTTTAGATTACAAATGACTCAAAAATGCTTTCAAAAGGGTTGATAATAGTATCAACTATCAAATATTATGAAATAGTATCCCCTACATTCCCTACATTGCTCATCTAAGATGTTCTTTCTTTAGAATATAGTCTCTACTATTTGTTTGGGGTTGGATCCTCTTCTCCCCTCCTTTCCTCTCCCCACCTTCTCCCTGCCAAAAGTAATTTGATTAAGATATGGATACGAAGGTTCCTCTTAAGTAAATTCAGAAGTTCTTTTTAGCTACTGCTGCATTGTCAGATCTTGTCTGGTACTTTTACAATGTCACCTGATTCTACTTTGAATGAAGATTAATATTTAGTTTCTTTCCAGTAGTCCTTTCTTCATACACATTGTACTTTATCTTTACAAATACAATTAGAGAAGTTTTTTACAGCGTGGAATTCAAATTAGCACCCAGCTTCTCCTTTGAAAGTTTACAGTTATAGCAGTGAATAAATTGATAAAATTCATAAAAGTAATTTACTGATTTGTTGATCGATAAAATTGATAGAATTTATAAAATTGTGATGTTTGATAAAATATATGCAATTTGATTGATAAAATTCAAGTAAATTTTATTTTTAAGATCAAATGCTATTTCTCTTGATTCATATCATTATAGCACAAAGGATAGCGGTCACAAAGATACATATACATATATATTTTTTTCTCTTTCCTTCATTGCAAGGCCTTCCTCCAGTACCTGATTTGACATTGACAATGCCACATGCTAACCTGCCAAATCTGGCACAGATTGTTTCTGCCATAACACGCTTGAAAAGCTCCATGGTCAATTCCAAGCTGATATGAAAACTGTCAGTCCTGAGGAGCTCTCCTTTGTGGAGCAGGTAACTGACACTGAAAAGTTTTTTTTCAGCTGCTGGAAGTGTCAACTCCTCAGGAAACAAGCATTGAATCTTGGCTGGCATACAGATTGTCTTGATGTTTGAATTTTCAACATACAACACTAGTCATTTATTACAGAAACCATAATACCAAAGTAATTAAATCCTTGAACCATTTTACTTTTTTTTTCCCCTCCCCTAAAAGATGTATTTCATAGGTCTGAAAATCAAGATGAACCATATAAAATTCAGTATAAGGTAATTGCATGATTCTTTTAAGTAAGGAAGAATTTTAATCACTCCAAAAATGAAGTCCATACCCTGCCTTTGACTTAAAAGTGCATAGTCTACATTGAAGCAGTGCATAGAAACAGATTAACTTTCCAAAATGTTATTTTAACAATTTTGAACAATTGAACAATTTTGGTCCCCCTCACATAATTTCTTTTCCATATACATATTATATATATGTGTACATATGGTATATACATACTATATACCATATACCAGTATATGGACATAAACTGCAGTATACGTCTAGATATTTTTTATATGTGTGTGTGTGTATAGAATCATAGAATCATTAAAGTTAGAAGGGACCTCTAGAGGTCATCTAGTCCAACTCCCCTGCACATGCAGAGTCACCTAGAGCACAGGGCACAGGGCTGCATCCACGTGAGTTTGGAAGATTTCCAGAGAAGGTGACTCCACAACCTCTCTTGGTAACCAGTTCCATATATATTTATAATATATAAAAATAATCCCTATAGAAAAAAAAAAAAACTGAAAAATATTATAAAAAGCAACACTAATTTCTTTAAAAAATCTTCTAGTGTCTGATTACTCAAGATTTGTTGTTTTTATTTGTATTTGTTGTTCTATACTATATGTATACCAGAGCTGAGTAGAAGGGCAGGATCAGCACTCCTCCTGATACAGGCCAGGATACCATTTGCTTTCTTGGCCACAAAAGATGAAAGCTTCATAGATTTGCTGTTGTATTTGCTAGAAACAAGTTAGAATATATTTGCCTTTAAAACTGAGAAAAGTAAGAGCAGGGAAGAGAACCAACACTCTCAAGTTTCACTATACATCAACATATAGGTGACAGATGTAAGCGGGCAATGGGCCTGCTGCCTGGAAAGCTGTTACTAATTTGTAACCTCCTTACCCATCAAAGAGGGACCTCCTTGTGCCTGTTCTCAGGCAGCAGATCAAAAAACTTTTTTTATCTGCAGAATCAATGCTGTTATAAATGGAAAGGTAGGACGCAGTGGAAAGGTTTAACATTAAGTTTTCAATAGAGACTTTTGAGTTACAAGCATGCAAAGTGCACTGGCCTATGTTCTTACCTAGTTTCCTTCACAGAGAATGAAAATGTGGCCTTGTAAGCAAAAAGCTTAAAACTAAGTGAGGACTGTACCATGAGCATTGTGGACTGATCCTAGGTTTTCTCCATAGGCTTTAAGGCTGTGGAGGTTAAAAGGGTTAGGGGTGACTTGGGGTTACTGTGCTATTGACTGTGATCAATATTTGCTCTGAGTTCTAGGAGCGACCTTTAGAAAACAACATACTATTGCAGTTATGCTTACTTCTGTTACTGCAGTTTGTGTATGCATTTTTTTTGTAATTTATGGTTTATTTACGCTCTTATTCTAGTTCAAAAGCTTTGCATAAGTAATGGAAGAGCAGATCACATATTTCATTAACTGTCTTCAGGCAAGCAAATTTGCAGTTCCTGGAAATGCTATTGCTAAGGGGACATTATGCATTGAAATTATTTTCTACTTTTGGCCCAAGCAGTTATTATTACTTTGCCCTAAGTGAATATATTGTTGATCCGAATGTGGCAGTTATACAAATGTGGTTGCCTCGTGTGACTGGAGATGACATACCATAGGGTTGGCTCCCTTGAATTTAATCGCACAAAATTTATACCTGTTCTGCAGTTTAAAGGCTTGTTGTAGCTATGCAAATAATAAAGGCACTTCAAACAATAAAAATGTTTTAATATAAAGCAAATAATTAAGAACATTTTTTGTTAAAAAAAATATTTCTTACTATTTTCCCTACATTTCATTGTCATTAAGCATCCTAATTTGACAGACTTCAAATAATGAATTTATTTACATGCTAGTTAAATTGTTAGATTATTTGCATTTGAAGAAAGCACGTACAGCAAGATAACTGACCAGAGGTTATATTTATAGAAAATACTTACTGCTTGAAGATGGACACCTGGGGTTATTTTCATACCAGGAAATGCATTGATTGTGCATACAGCTAGATTGGCATGGTCCCTGCTTTGATTTTTGGCTACAGTCAAATAATTTCTGACAGAGTTCAGGAGAACACTTTTGAAGCAGCTTAAAGGTTATCATCTCAGTTTGTGTATTGCCATTTAGAAAAAGGACCATAGAAACTAGTTTACTTGCTTAGGCAGCTCTTGCAACCCTAGAAAGCAGTTAATATTCTATGATTTCCAGTGAATATTGTATAAAGGAATAAAATAGTAATTAAAATACATCTGTAAATTATATTAATTATAATTGCCTGGAGAAGAGAAGGTTAAGAGGGGATCTGATCAATATGTACAGATACCCGAAGGGTGAAAGTAGGGAGGAGGAGGCCAAGCTCTTCTCAGTGGTGGCCAGTGACAGGACAAGGGGCAATGGGAATAAATTGAAACACAGGCAGTTCCCTCTCCATCTGAGGAGGAACTTCTTTCCTGAGAGGGTGACAGAACCCTGGAACAGGTTGCCCAGGGAGATCTGGATGCCAGATCCTGTGCCACGTGCTCTAGGTGTGCCTGTGTGCCTGCTTGAGTGGGAAGGTTGGAGTAGGTGATCTCTAGAGGTCCCTTTCAACCATAGCCATTCTGAGATTCTGGTGATTTTAATTGTCTGTCTTAAGAAAACCAGGTATCTCTGCCTCCAGATTCCAGTGTACAGATATTCAATACAATGTCCTGTTGTAGTTTTTTTTTTTTTTTTCACTCTAGATGATAATCAAAGGGAACCTGAATCTTCCTACACCCTACAGAAAACACAGTAATTTCCAAATATGTGGAGAATTCTGAGTTAGTATGGTTTTCATGTAAATAAGCTAAGTATAAAGGATCTTTGCAGTATCTAAATTAATAAATTTATTTTCCATCCAAATAGGGAACTATTTGAAGTACTTCCACATTTTGTGTGCATTGCACTTGCTCAGGTACTAGTATACAAGCCCCCATATAGCCGAATTGCTGACACACTCCCTGATAAGGTTTTGTCCCATGTTATATTTGTCACAGGCAAGAAAGCTACTTCCGTACTAGAAAGAAGTATAGAGGGATACTGGCTCAGCAGCCATCTCCCTGCAGTATGCCCATAGCAAGACTATAAATTTCCAAGAGTCTTGGCTACCTTCATTCACGCTGCCTACTGGGAAAACGTCCTTGCCTTATGTTCAAGCACTGTCTAGGAAAATACTAGTGAATACCTTACAAAACCTTGCCAGGGATCATTCTGGTAATTTAACAGCCTATGTGATTCAGTTGCTTTGCCTTAGCATTGCTACCACCTACTTTACTAGTATAGATGCACTTTTGGGCATAGTTCAGGGAATAATGAAAGATTCTCTCCAGTGTTTACCCTATGGTTCATGGAAAGTGAAGTTCAGCTGCCTCGGTGTGCCATTTGTCAAGGCCAAAAGATGCATCCTAGTCTGAGTTATTTGGTGGTATGAACACAGTTTATAATGTCTATATGATTTATCTTTATTATATTTGAATAGAATTTTACTTTGAAATGTAATATTAAGAAATATAAAGCAAAACAGGAAAAAAGGGGAGTGGATAACAGCTCTAAAATCAAAACAAGCAGCCCAGATAAACAAAATTGAAATCTGTGTTGGCCTTACAAATCAAGAGGAACAAAAATTACACAATTATTCAGACAAAGCATTTTTAGAATTGACTGAAAGAAAGCATTCTTACCATAAGGAGAAATATGATACAAATGGGTCAGTCATCAGTCAACACCTACTTTGAGTTCTGTTAAACAGCTGTTTACAATATTAGACTTGCATGAGGTAGATAGTCTTTCTAAGCTAAAACTGCTACATCAGCCCCCCTGGTAGGAACGGGCTATAAAGTAGTCAATATCTGTGCTGTGTAAGAATCAAGATAGCACTGGCTCAGCTGTGATTATGGCCAGAGATTTCTAGTGGATTGCTATAAGAAACATACAATTTACTACTGGATACAATGAACAAATATTGAAAGCTCATTTGGAGTAGCAATCCATCACTGGTGTCAAACATGACAGTGCAATCACACAGTAAATGCATGCTGTCTTAGAAGCTACCGATTAAACAGACATGACCATTGCTGAATCACGCAATTATGTTCCTCTGTCCCACCTGCTATTAATAATAGAGGCAGATGTCTGAGAGTAAAGTAGTGAGGAACCACAATAAATACAAACAGGCATGGATGGGTAAGCACATGAAAGGAAAGAGTCTGCATCAAAGCCAACATGAAGAGGAGATAAAACTCCCAAAATGAAATTGATAAGGTTGTAATGTGAAATGAACTAGATTATCGGGAAAAAACAGGTTATTAATGTGTTTATCCTGTGTACTCCCTTTCATCACTTTTCTCTCTAGCTGCTGAACTGATGTTTATAGTTCACATTAAAATACTGGCAAGATATAATGTCATTTTAACATTGTACTTGTTCTCCTGCTAGAATATGATTAAAAGACTAGTATCTGCATAACAACATGTATCAGCAAAGACTTCAGTGCCAACAGAGCATTAAGAATTCACCAAGCTATTGTGAATCGAGCTTTAGCAAAGACTTTGAAACAGCTTATGATACTCTGAAGGAATATTCACATATTAAAATTATGCTCAAATTGACAATGGTTTCTAAAATACAGTGTGCACCTGGAGGAGAAAAAAAAAGAAAAAAGAAGAAAAAAGTGACCTTTAGCTACATGAGCTAAATGTTCTCTTCCCACCCAGTGAATGTCCGCTTCAGGTGATGTTAAAAAGAGTATTAGATTATTACTTTCTAAGTCTTTTTGCAACTAATTCTGACCTCAGAGCTTTACAACCAATTTCCCTTCATTCCTATAAGAAGTGACCAAGATATCACTTAGATCATACTTGCTGTAAATATCCTGACTGTATTTACTTCCCATAGATACCACCAACCTTCTTCAAGGAAACCTTCCTTCATCAAGGAAAAAGAAAATCAAAGTATCAGGTTAACTGGATTTATTCAAGCTGTTTATATAAAAATAAGGAATTTTGTTTTGTTTTGTTTTTCAAGAGTTTACTGATATGTGACATGAACTGGTCCCTGATGCATCTCTGGTGTATCTCTGGTCTCTGATGTATCTCTGGTTTCCTATAGTGTGGAAGAAAAAAAGGGTGGTAACACACAAGTAGTATTTTTTGGATCCTGTTGTTCCCATACAGAAGGGCAATATTCTTGATGTCACATGCTCACACAGGCACATAACATAACATAAGCTACTGGGCTAAGTAAGATAAGGCTGGGCAAAGATACTGGGCTAAGAAAGATGGGCTAGGTCAGATAAAGTAAGTAAGAAAAAGAAAAGCTAATCCATATAACTATATAGCAAAAAGTTCATATATTCTTTTTTGCCTTTTTATGTATATATAAATAAATACATGTAATAGGCAATTTCACTCTTCTATAACATTTGCTATAGTTATTACTGAAGATAAAGGCAGACAGAAATATTTCTAAAATCTTAGCTGGTATGTGATAGCACTACAGGTGAATGTTTCTGAAACTGAGGGAATTGTAGTCCATTTGCAAAGAATTGTCACTTCAATGGAAATAGCCCTCAAATTACAAGAGATTGTGACAGAAGAAATTGCATCACCTTTGAAAATTGCACAGTTTATGTATAATTTAGAACCCATTAGACAGAAAATGTAGTTTTCAGTCTGAGGGATATTCATGTAAGGAATCTAGTTTTGTAATAGTAGCATATATAGTCGTAGTGACCTAGCAAATAAATAAAATGTTCCATTCTAAGACAGCAACTTTACACTGGAATTTAATTTCTTTCCGAATCACTCGATAAAATTAAATTGTCACATCTCAGACAAATCACAGAAATGATTTGTGAGAATGATTCAATTTTAAGGTATTTTTGAATTTGTGCTAAGAACTAAGAACTGGAACTGATCAGTGGAGATAAATTCACTCCCAGAACATTGTCACTATTGGCATTTTTTGGGAATCAGAAACTTCCTATAGGGCCACTGAGTAGAAATTCAGCCACACTTCGCCTTTTTTTAGGGACATCGTCCCTAAATGGGGACATTAGCATAGTGATGTCATCTTTGATTGCAAAGAAACAGACAACAGTTCAGCTTGCTGATTAGTAGAAAAAGCAATACATAGAATAAGAAGTGACTCCAAGCAAAAATTCCACATCTTTTCAATTGAAAATAATACTGTAATGGTCATATAACCCCAAACAATCCACAGAACGCTTCTTGTAATGAAAGTTGAAGTCTTTAGCTCTAAACATGACTAGAAAGAAAAATGCAAAGGCCACAGAGACAGCAGAAGACATAAGGTGTATTACTGATAGAGGCCACTGTATTACTGATACAGAGGACTCAAAACCTCTATTTAGGTGGAATTTCATAATGATCCTAGGAGGGAAATCACCTCACATGTTACAGAAAAAGTTAAATGATTTCAATACCATCACGTATAACAATTAGCAATCCCTTCCTGAGGAACAAAAACAAGCTCGCTTTGCACTTGATAAGTTTTGCAACAGCACTAGAAGCACCAAGCATCCCATTCTCAGCTTTCAACAATATTTAAGTAGAAGAAAAAGTCACACATGAAAAACACAAACAAAACAAAACAAAAAGAGAAAAAGCTCAGGAAAACAACTAGGCCACAAAGGGGATATGTTCTGATCTCAGCAGGTGAGAAAGAAAAGCCCTGGAAAATGGAGACTAATTGCATTGATACACAAAACCAGAATCAATAAATCTCAATTAAGATTTCTCCCTTCTTTGAAAAATGGTAAGTTATCAGGCACTATTGTATCACAAACTTTGTGTACGTTAGCATTGTCTTTACCTTATCATACAAACCAACAAACTAACTTCACAATCTGGTATCTGTTCCAGATAACACACCCTCAATTACCCTGATCCTTTTGCAGGGCAACGCATATACATCCTAAAACATGGTCTCCTTGGTCTAGCAATGGACATTATCTTGGTTCTTCCAGTTTTGTTTTCCACCTTCACACACTATCATGTCTTGCCTTCTCCTTCCTGTTCTTCCTAGTGAAATATTTATTTATCAGCAAACTGATGTGGGCAGCTTTGTCCTTGCATAGGACATTTACTATCTCACCAGAGTTAAAATAATCCAGTTAATAAATGTGACCTTCAAATACTGCAGTTTATTTAGAAGAACAAATATCTTTCCTGCTACACAACAGTAAATCTGGAATATTTCAAACAGGAGTGTCACAGAGTACCAGTCAACAACAGTAGTAGTCACTCAAAAGAGAAAACCAATTCTACAACACTTCTTTTCAGAAAAGAAGTAGGAAAAAAAATTGTATTTGTTGTACATTCCTGCAAACAAAAGCTGATTTTTAATTTTCTTTTCCTACATTTTACATATTATATTTGAGATATAATAACAAATCATATCTGATTGGATACAGATTCAAAAGAAGACACAGATGCCACACTTGTAAACATTGCTACAACTATGCTTTCCACACTTGCCTTTAAAATTCAGACATTCAATTTAGACAATTATAGGTTCAGCATTAATGGAACGATGTAAGTATTTTAAAACTGAATATTGGTGAGGGGAAGAAGGGTGGAAATAAAACAAATCAAACTAGTTTTCAGTATTGGAGCCTACCTACCTTATTCTTATGCTAGGTATTGCTGAGGGCTCTGCTATAGTTTAAATCATACATCTTTATTTTGCTGAGAGTTTGCAGATTACAACTCTTCCTTGTCTAGAGTTCAGAAAGCAAGCAGTGATCATGCTTGCTAAACCTAGAGATTGGGAAACTAAATAGAGACCTTATTTATGCACCAGCTTGTTTTTTAGGTATGTCTGAGAAACTGTAGATTGTGAGTTTCAAAATTACCCAAGGAGCCTTCAAGAAAATCTAAATATGGTAATAATGGTTTTCCTGTAAATTTAACCTTACAGAACGCCTTACAAATTTGATCCAGAAACACAAAAGACTGCATTGGATAGAAAATGTTAATCACCAACTGCCAAATATCAGATTAATTAATCTCAGAAGTAGTCACTAAATTCCAGTTTAAGATCTTTGTAATAGATAAATATATAGATAGAACAGATAGCTAGAGATATATGTATTTACAAGGTAAACATTTTATATAATGGAGTCCTAGTATGTGACAACAAAAATAAATGCTGAGAATTGATGCTGGCTCAAAGGATATTGTGAGGGATGGGAGGCATATTTCTACCTTGTCAAGGTTTCCTTTCCTTTCTTTGAGCATTTCTAAATAGCGACTTCTGTGTCTTTTACAAACTGTTCTATGTAAATTGTTTCCCACATACCATGATCCTGGTACCACAACATATTTTAAACATATTTTAAAGCAGCTGAAAATGGTTTTCTGTTGGCTGAGTATCTACCTACCACAAAATAAATGAAAGCAGGAGCAATGTACTGTAATGTCAGTATTATGATAGCTTTAATAAATGATGCACTTGGAACAGTATAAATCATTTTCACCTGAATACCTCTCATGGCAACCTATTACAATATGCACTGATTGTGACAAGTAATAGCAGTCTTAGTAAGCAGTTATTTTTACAACAGGCTAGTATTATTTTGTACTTTCTAACTGCAGTATGGATATTAAATTATCTAAGTTCTTACCATAAGCAAGCTATCTTATGTCAGTGGTCACATTTGGTCACTCAGTGTGAATCATTTGAGTGAGTTTACACCATAGAAGATATGGAAAACAAGGCTCCTGAGAGGCAAAACATTGTATCTATCCATTAAATATTATTAATAAATCACTCCCTACAAAAGGCAGCTTCTATACCACACACACAAAACACAGTGCTAACGCTTTTTTGTAATGGAAACCTGCCCAGCTTGGATGTTGTGACATTAGAGATCAGAGTCCCAGAGCTTTTCTCTGAAAATAAGCTTAACTAATCTTAAAAGCTTTCTCCAGTCAGCTTATAAACTCCGACACTACAATAAGGGAAGTTTGTGTCACAAAGTCTATTTTTCATAAAACATTTCTAATAACACTGCTGTCATCATCCATTAAGGTTATGGTTCTGCTAAGAGTCAGCATCTGCATTTATTCTCTAATACTATGCAATTTAAAATGTTTCTTAACCTATTTAGCTTTCTTCTGCAAAGCTTTTAATTCAGATTGCTGACTACAGTTATGTTATAAATATGAAATGATGCATGTGATCAGAAGTGTGGCTATGAAATTAATTTATGAATGAAATAATTAGAAACAGAAAGAAAAATACATTTTTGTAGCTGTTTTGTGCTCAAAGGTAGTGTATAAGTGATACTCTGATTGCAGAAGCCTCCACAGAACATGAAAATGGCTCATCCTGCACAGCTGTGCAAGAAAATTAGGCAGTAATAGGCATCTTCCTGCTAACCTAATCTGCTTGCCCTAAAATAGGTTAGAAAGAAATAATAGCTCCAATATCTCTGGAGCTATTTCCCTTCCTGCATAAGGGAGTGGGTGGCAAAAATGGATGCAAAATGGATGATGTTTGTCTGTTTTTGTTTGTTTGTTTGTTTGTTTCCTTTATGTCTCTTAGCTGTGCTAGCTAAGACATTTTGCTGAATTTCCCTCCTCACTCCTTTGTCAGTCTTTCTGAGTATTTCTGAGTATTGCCAAAAGGTCTGTTCTGATCACTGCCCAGAACATATCAAACCATGGAGCTATTGCAGCACCGAGGCAGGAAATATATCTGCTGATGTAGAGCCTAGCTCTGATCTTAAACCCTATGCAAACAATCATATTAGACTGAAAACTAGTAAAATATATCCGTCTTGATATCCCTTTTATAAATATAAATACTCTATATATAATAATATAAATCCCCCATATATAAAATATGTCTCCCTTTTGATACAATGGAAATTGAGAAGTCAGTGGCAATGGCCTGCATTTTTGTGTGTAAACTCCCACTTTAATATCTTTTCTGGGCCCCAAACCCTGTTACCAAGTTCCATGATTATCGAGTTGAACTTGCTTCCTTGCACTGACTCTGGAAGATCTTGCCAGATTATACACCTGCATCTTTAATGAGTAAGTCAGTAGACAAGAGCGCACAGGAAGGCAGTGATGAGAATTAGTGAACTAATTTCAGCCTCTGTAGCAACTGGCTAGAACTCTCAGCTCCAAACATCTGACTGCTAACTAGATAGCCAATACCAACAGGGACATCTGTGTACAATATATTTATACTGATTATTATTATCCTTTTCCATGAAATGCTGCAAGGCACTTGCATTAATTTTGTTGGCTTGATAAAAGGATATATCAGCACAGTTAATCAGTAGACATTCTTCACAGGAATCCTTACTTCTCATGTTTTGATTTTATCTTCCTAATATTATGCAAGTATTGTTGCAATTTCATAATTTAACACGTGATTTGTTTGATACTGAGGTTTCCAATGGGTATGGAGACAGGTTGTTTATTCATATTTTGAGGTAAAGAGGCTAGCCAGACAGGCCAAGCATTTTAGCTGTGCCATGAAGCAGAAACAGATCACCTACTGTGAGATGATTTTTTTTGTGTGTATTAGGAAGCTGTGTGAAAAAATAAGGAAATGGAATATTCATAGAATCATAGAATCTTCAAGGTTGGAAGAGACCTCTAGATATCATCTAGTCCAACCTTCCCACTCCAGCGGGCACACCTAGAGCATGTGGCACAGGGTGGCATCCAGG
>JAUBOD010001059.1:883082-918404 GCA_032353885.1 Nothura maculosa
AAGTACCATTGCTACTGTCCTTGCTTTGCCTGCATCACCGAGCTGATTAGTATGCAAGTTTAAACAAAGTATTACTTTTTTAAAAAAGGAAAGTTCTTCTTCTACCTTAAGAGTCAAAGTCAAACAAAACAAATTCAACATTCAGAAATTTATACATTTCTAAAGAATGTATATGACATTATGGATTTGGGTGCACATAAAAATATTAATTTGCTCATTGAGTTTCCCACTTATGTGCATTTATGTTTTACTTTTTTGTATACCTATTATATAGTATATTTATTATTATAATTAATAACACACGTAATTTATAACAACAAATTCTCTTTACTGGTATATAAAAAAATATATTTTTAAAAAAGCTGTTATCACACATGAATACAAATATGAATTTAATAAGCACAATCAGTAAAATATCCAGAATAAAGCTACTGTTAAAAAGAAATGTCCAAACTAGGTAAAAGTTCTTTTTTCTATTATGCTCTGAATTATATTGGATTTGAAATTATGGTTAATTATGTACCTAAAATATCTAAGATGGCTTTCTGTATTCTTAAAAAAACATGCATTCTGCATTCCGATGTGCATTTGACTTGGAAAGTAGATTTTACACCTTGAAGATTGTTACCTTCCCTTTTTACGCTATACCTTGCCCTGTACCAAAACAAGTCTTTGGACAGCAGCACTCCTACCAAGAAAGAGTATCTGTCTCATTTAGCTTTTAGTTTGGAAATGGTCCTTGCCTTTTGCTTGGTACCTGCTTTCAGCCAGACTGGCTCACTGATTCAGTTTCCTTAACAGTTGACAAAATATGTAGTATATGATTTACTGAAAAAAAAAGAAATTTGAATCATTTTCATACTTTTTCCACAGTGTGAATAAACTGACTTGATTTACATCTCAGCAGTTCCATATTAACCCTGTTGAAGACGTGGGAGTTAATTATATGATTTTTAAATAAAGTCTTTTTCATAAATATGCAAAATAGCCAAGGAAACTAAACCAAAATGCTTTACCATTCATACAGTGATGCTATATGGATCAAAATTTCTAGATGTTAGAAAACTAAGATTATGTGATAAAGTATATCTGATTAATTAGGTGTTCTCACCACTTAAGTCTGTAACTTTTTATTGGTATAGAGAACTCACTAGGTAAGAAGCTAAATATTGCAATACTGAATGTTAATAATCCACACAAACACAAAGAAAAATAGAATCATAGAATCCTTAAAGTTGGAAGGGACCTCAGAGATCATCTAGTCTAAACCCCCTGCTCACGCAGGGTCACCTAGAGTACGTGGCACAGGGCTGCATCCAAGTGGGTTTTAAAGGTCTCCAGAGAAGGAGACTCCACAACCTCTCTGGGCAGCCTATTCCAGTGCTCTGTCACTCTGACTGTTAAGAAATGTTTTCTTAAGTTTCAGTGGAACTTTTGGTGCCTCTGCTTGTGGCTGTTTCCTCTAATTATATTGCTTTTCAGTATATATAATTATATATACTGAAAAGAGGTCCTCCCCGCCACTGCCTCCCTTGAGGTGTTTATCAACTCTGATCCGGTCCCTCCTCAGCCTTTTCACCAGAGCTGTGTACAGGAGGATGATCACCTCCCTCGACCTGCTGGAGACACTCCTCTTAATACGCCCCAGGATCCCACTGACCTTTTTGGCCATGAGGACACACTGCTGCCTCTTGGACAATTTGTCGTCCAGGTCACTCTTTGTGGATAACAGAAAAATCCTATTCTTCTGCTAGGAAAAAAATATTCTATTTTCTAAATAGGAAAAATCCTATTTTTCTATTAAATAGAAAATTTAATAAAATTAAAATATTTTTTGAAAAAAATAATATTTCCCTTTAAATAGAAAAATTCTCTCTGGGTAATAGAAAAATAGAAAAAAATAAAAAAGAATTTAATAAAGTATATGAATTATGATGCAATGACTGGTTTTGCTTAATGAACTTCACTAAAAAAATGAATTTCATTTAATTTCACACCTCTTTTATCTTCTGTTGCTTTATAATCTCCTTTTTTTCTGTTTAAGATCAGAGAGTTGAGTTCAGTATTTTTAGTAAATTGTTTTTGTTACCAAACACCTCACTGGTTTCTTTTCTGTATAAGAATGACATTGCCATCACACTTTCTTATATTGCTATTAAAATGCTGTATGCCAAAAATTGCTATTGTTTGTTTATAATTTATTGCTCCCATACTTGGATTAATTGATTTGTCCTGGAAATTTGCAGGTCATTTAGGAAAGGAATGCAATAGTTTAATCATATAATAAACACTAAATATTCATTTTTTTTTCCAATTTAGACTAACTATGAATAAAATGATAAACCTGTGTTTATGGATGATCATAGGTAAATGAGTGAGCTTGAGCAGCAAAAGAGAATACTCAAAAAAAAGAAGTCACACACGTGTTTGTGAATGTGTGACTAAATCACACAAAAATGTAGTTTTATTCATGTTCTTAATTTGTTTTCTGAGTGGGCTTACTCTAAAGACTAGAAAAAAAGAAGTCTTAGCGAACCAAAGTTACAATAAATTATAAATATTTCATGGTGCAAGAGGCAATAAAATAGTTCATCTAAGCAAGTATTTACCTAAATTGCAATTTCCAGTTCCTACAGAAAATAAAAGAGAACCTTTATATGACAGTGATCTTTACTATCAGAGCACTAACAAATAAGACACTACAAATACTTTGTCCTTCTGAAGGAGTCTCATAAACTATGGAATGTTACATAAGTGTCCATACTTAATAGAATATGCTTTGAACTTCTAATTAACTCAGAAAAATAATTTCTCCACTCCATAGATCACACTGGATCAGCAACCCTGAAATGTCTTTTCTGTCTGAGAAGGAACAAAGTAGCATATCAATAACTAAGAAATCAGTCAACTGAAATGAATAACATGAAAAATTGGTTCCCAGCAAGATTCTCACTTAAGAGAATTGTCTGTTTATGCACATCTTCAGTTAAGTGAATTCTCTTATAATAATGTCTAAAGACAGATCTGCATTTTACTTAAAGTGAATTAATTTAATTCACTATATATTTTGGCAAAACTGCAATGCATACTGTAAGCCCTCTAAAATATAATCTTAAAATGCCCCTTAAACAAAAACAAATCACCTAATTTTCAGTCATGCTCCGAAAATTCATATCCACTTTTTACAAAATAGGCATTTTCGTGCCTGAAATTGAACAAACTAAATGGTTCCTAATTTTGTGAGGACAAATTTCCTTCTAAAGCATTACAATTTTCAGCCTCAAGGAGCATTGCAAAAAAAAAAAAAATAATAAAAAGGATATTTTTTGGGAGGAATTGATTAGCAGCCCTTCATTTAAAGTGTAAACACAGAAAGAAGATAAATTCACTTTCAGAAAAAGAACCAAAAAGCAGTGGCCACATATTCTACAGTTTGCAGACATTAGGAAGGGTAGATGAAACAATGTAAACCTAAGAGGACAGTAAGCAGATTTTTGACAGTTCTGAGTGTAAGTAAACTGGGAAATGTGAGATTGGATAAAATCAATTTTTTTTTTTTTTTTTTTTTTTTTTTTTTGTAAAGGAACGTAATTGTCTCAGAGAAACTTCTGATTCATCTCTTCAATTTTTCCTTCTAGTTGCAATGATTTGCCAACCTCCTAAGACTAATGTTTCTTTTAAATGACATATTTGGATATATACTAGAATATTCAGGACAGTTGAATAACATGCAATGAACAGAAATCCATTTAGGATATAATTTGTTTACACTTTTTTAATTTACTGATTGCCTAACATGATATCCAATTTTGTGACTCTCTCATTTCATCTTTGTTTCTTCTCAAGAAAATTGCTTATCTTCATGCTATAATCATATCTTCCGCCTGCGATCAGAGCCAGTACTCTGCTGAGGCACATTTCTATTGAAGGATTTTTTTTCATTCTTTCAGACTCCTTTTTTGTTTTTCCTCCCTTCTCCCACTTGAATTACTCTCAGTTAACTCCTTCAGTTAAGAGGGAGTTAAGCAGCTCCCTCTTTTGCTTATATAAACAGCAAGTGATTTAGACCAGGCAATTTATTTTTCTATTTTCCCCACATAGAAAACAGATTTCTGCAGTGATTCACACAAGTGGTGGGTATTAGCAGGTAACTAAAGTGCTCCCTTCACTGTCCCCATCACTCTGTCCTGTGTCACAGAGTGGTATCCAGAACAGGCACTTGTGCAGTCTTCCATGCCAAAAAAAAAAAAAAAAAAAACACGGAAAAGAGTCCAGCAGCTTCAAAAAAAGAAATTATATTACTGTAGTAGATGTGACAGTGAATCAGTCTAGAACTTGTGGTACTCTAATGCTTCTGGGATGCCTTTCACTGGTTTTCAGTCTACAAATTTTATTTTTTTTCCCTATCACAAAGCTCCTTCCTTTGGTGACTATAATCATATTAGCAACACAGATCTCAGGAACCAATATTAGCTGTATTACTAAATTTAAACAAACAAACTCCAAAAAAGAAACAATTGAGTCCATGAAAGATAATTACATCTTAGGATAATTTTCACCAAGAGATCAATGCCTGTTTAGTTCTGCAAATTATTTTCTGGCATATTCTTTTTTTTATTTTTTATTTTTTTGAATTTATCTCACACTAATATTAGGCTTAATAAACAGACTTCATTTTGTGAATATGCTGCAAAATGTCTTAATTATGATGTACCTCTTTTTTAGGCCAAAAATGAATGCAAATTTCTATTATATTGCATTTTTGGCAAGGTGAAATATGAAAGAATCAGAGCAACTTTAGGACCTCAGTCACTGAAAATGAAAACAGCAAGAAAACTCCACATGCTCTTATACAGTTATATAGCCATTTATAGTTGTCATGGCAGCCCTTGAGTCTTATATTATTGTTATTACTACTGTCACCAGAAAGGTAAATGGGATGTAGGAATTTAAGTGCCAACATGACTTTTAAAAATAATGTTTAATCATCTACAAAAAAAGCAACATCATAAAATAACACTTAAATGAATAGTGGAGGAGCACATTAAATTTTGGCAGCTAACTTCGTAATTTGGACCCAGAAGTCTGTGCAGATGCATCTAACACAGACTCTAACACTGCAGGAGGTCCAGTCACTCAGCCCTTGAAAGGACTGCAGATCCACAAACTACTCTACATTCAGCTGCTAAGGACCCTGCACCAAAGGACAGCAGAGCCTACCTATTGTGGTCCATCTCTCTGACAGTCAGGAGTTGATGATGGGAGCCTGATGATGATGATGAGACCTCCACCAGATATGGGGAACACGACATTCCTTCTGTCCTCCATATGACAGAATTCAACAATTCCCATTGACCTCATTCAGGAGCTGTTAGCTTATTTTGCTACTTCTACTGAAGCTGTATCATTGTTTAGGAAAAATCAGTGATTCATTCAAATTCTTCTAAATTGCTTTGTTTCAGCCAGGTCTTTATGTAATGCCCATTGATTTATGTTACACAGATAAGGCCTCTAGCGATTAGGAAGTTTCTATGCTTATTGCAGCACAGTAGTTGTTGTCTTTGCAGGCAGTTCATGTCAGAATAAGTATTGTTAAAGAAGTGTTTGCTAAATTAGTCCAGGGAATCACAAAGCAATATTATCTAATTGCCATTTGTCAAAACTTTATTATAGCCAGTGAATGGTTTTAATTATATTAAGAAAGGGAAGATGTCAACTCATGGTTTCATAATATAGATGCCACAAAGAGAAGCAGTAACTCCATGATTTATCATTTCAAACTAAGCTTACGGTAGTAGGTACTGTACCTACTATAAGTAGGTACTTATCATCAGGATAGACTAGAAAAACCAGAAGTACTCTGCCATATCTAATTTCCATCATAGTACCTATTAATCATCAGCTTTATTCATTAATAATTGAAAGTAGGTAAATAAATAACCAGAGATATTTTTAATTTGATAAAGTTGAAGATCATAGATGCTCTCAATTAAAGTGCTCAGGAAATAACCACTCTATTTGTGAGATTATAGAAATCCTAATCAGAGACTGTAGTATAATGGTATTAAACTGTAAACCTGGGAAATGACGGACAAGTAGTACTAATTGGAGAAAGAAAATGCAGGAAAGTAATGTTAGGCTGCAGAACAGCATCAGATTACGATATATTTGGAAAGCAGACCAGCTGACTAAGGTGAAGGAAGCATAATTCCACGACCATATAAAAGAGTAACAGCAAGCAGAATACTCCAGAATGCTTCACAGAGTGAAGTTTCACAGTGCTCTGTAGGAGATTTAAAAACGTGCGAAAGAAAATATTGGCCTGTGCACTGTCAAAACATTGCAAGAATTACAGAAATGGTATATCTAAAAAAGTGAGAAAATGAAAAGAGACATTACTTTGCAGAATGAGAAGACAAGACTTTTGTGTTGTTGTTGCTTTGGTTTTTAGGGGAAGGAGCAGAGTTGGTAGAAAGGGGAGGATCTATTCAAGGCACAGCTACTTCCAAAATAAGGGAAAGGCTTTTGGTAAATAGAGGCTGTGGAAGGAAAACAAAACCAAATGAAACTCCAAGTCACACCAAATTCAGAAACAGAAGCTCCAGTATCTGTTTGGAAATGTAAATAGTCAGGCCTAAGATCCTGCAGTAGGTCTACAGCTTAGACCTTAGACATGGCAACAAATTATGCAGTAATTTTGTTCACCTTCTCATTGCATTTTGACAGTTTAACAATTTGTATTGTCTGCAGGAAGTTATTCTGGTAGATTCAGAATGTGTGAATCTTAAGTTTATGAGCTGATGAAATGTTTTCTTCAGAAATGATTTATAAATTACCTTCAAGTTAATGCTGATTGGGATGAAGCAGTAATGAGCCAGAGATACCATTCTGGGATCACTGTATTGTTCTGCCAAAGCAGTGGATCTTAGAAATAAAGTTTACATAAAAACATCATTACTATATCTTTTAATATATCTGTTCCATTTAATAGCATACTTTGTAGTCTTGTTATGGTGTAGCTTGATGATTCAAGGGAATTTCATGCATTTGTTTTTTCAGAGCATTGTCACTATATCCACTGATATACCATTTCTAGTGGCCAAATATTATAGATTTGGCCCTGTATGAGTCAGGGATTCACTTTGGTTTGACTTATTTAATCACTAACTTGGCAAGCTACTTAATCACACCTTCCTCAGTGCCTTGTTTTGTTATTGGCCTGTCCGTAGGGTTTGGCTCAATGCTGTATGGGTTTGTTGTCTCCTCTTGGATAGATCACAACGGATGGTGCTGCCAACCTCACTTGCAGTGGCTGCTCACAAGGCACATCTTTAAGGATATGCTTCATTACAACTTGCTTTACTAAAATCCACTAATTTAAACAATATTTATTTTTTTTAGAAAGAAAGTTCCTAGGCACCAAAGAATAAAAGAGGGACTAGAGAAAACAGAGAGTACAAAATTAACTCCATTAAAACCAGACTTCATATCCCTGTCCTTTCGGAACTACTGCAAGATAAAAAATAAAAATCATAATCTCTATAGGAATTTTTAATGCTTCACTCGAGTCTACTTTTTGCTGTTCATAGAGCTTACTCTAATTAATAAAAATCAAGCATTAGATTTCATTTTTTAAGAAATCTGAAGTGAAAGATCCTCAAAAGGGAAAACTCTCATAAACTGAAATAAAATCAGGATCTATTAAAAACACATACTACTATCAAATCACAATCTGATCAAATTACAACTCTATCCTCTACAGACACAAGAGACAAGCAAGGGATCCCTTCTCTTCCTGTGTGCCCACAGAGAAGTGAATTGTATCCAATTTTGTGTCCATCTCCATTCTCTTTCATATTTAATATTTGCATTCCCTGAGCTGCTCTTCCCTTTCACTTCATGCTCCCATACTCAGGCTCACTCTCCTTTATTGAATAGCTTTCACCTTTGCTTCTTTTTTCTCTTGCCCTTATGATTGTTCCTTCCCTTGTTCTTTTTCATGTCTTTTTCTTCCAGTGAACTTTTCACTATTACTTTCAGTCTTGCTCTCTACTTTTATCAGACCATACATGAACTTTGTCTGCAGCTAGCATAGTTATAAGAAATGATTTTTAGTACTGCTAGCAGCTGGGCGAGTATTGCATTAATGATCCTTCATGTGAACCAGATGAAAAGCCTCAAGCACAAGTGACCACATAGTGTAGAGCAAACCCTCTGCTCTAGTCACCATACTTCCCACCTTAGGTTTTCCATATTGTGAAGCATGTATTTAGCAGTACATACAGAGATTAAGTATAAAAGATTTACAGTAAATAAAATGATTCACTTTATTTAAAGCTTTATGAGTAAATTTTGCATGTACCAAAATGGTTTATTTTTAAGAGCTCAGTTCCACAGAGCTCAATGGAGAGGTTGTTTTATTTTATGTTTTATTTAAGTGAAAATAATATTTTGTCATTCTTCTGTCTCTGAACATGCATTCCCTGTTTACATAATTCCCAGTGGGCATGTCTAGCAATACTTTATATCACAAAATCTAGCACTACCGGAAGTAACTGTACAACATTATTCATTTGTAAAGCAGAACATTAAACTTTTCTCAGTTGATGCCTCAAAGGATTTATAGAGCAGAGAGCAAAATAACTCCAGTTCCAACTAGTCCCCTAAGGATTGAAACACCATGTGATAGAAGAAACTAGATATTTAAACAAATGTAGGAAAGGATAATGGTGCATAAAATCATAATAACTCAAGATAAGCACCAAATTAACACAAGTCTTTTATAAAGTAGCTATCTTTATAGGAGCACTCCACTTACTAACAGCTCAGGGTCTATTTCCCGATTCTGATGCTGAACAATGTGTTTATGGCCCCAGGAGCACACTAACTCTATCTGCTCCCTTCAATAGGACACCTTGGCAGTTCCCGTCTGCTGAGGTTACAACATTCATGTTCAGTCAAACAGGAGAAGCAAGAGGCAATTTACTGCAGGTAAATATTGCTATCCATGTATAGTCCAGTTGCCTTTTACCCACAGGATTAATCATTCAGCTTCTTTGCTAAATTTGCAAGGGCAGATGCTATATATTAAAAAAAAAAAAAAAGTTAAATTTAGCTATATTTTCAGAAAACTAAATTACCACTTTTATTAGGTGGAGAGGTTTTTTTCTTCAGACTTTTTTTTCTAAACAGTGCTGTAGATAGTTCCAAATAGGAAGGACTGTGGTTAATTTTAGTCCTAGCTTCCTAATACTTAATTGGATAGCTGAGGCTAAAAATATTCCCAGTGGTCAACATGTCACAGTGCAAGATTACATTAAACATGCCAATCATTGAATTTATGCAGAACAGCATAAAGAACAATACAACCTAAGCAAAGTTCTATTATTAATACTAAACTGACTATAGCATCAGAATAAAAATACTCCGAGTTATTTGAAGCAAGAACGCATTTCCTAATATGCGTTGTTTTTAATGTTATTAGGAGGTGATGAAGTACAAAGCAGAGCCCAAAGTGAATTCAGGATCATATCCTGTTCTATACCACAGTGAAAAAATAATGTTTATTAGCTAAATATACATCCCGCTCCAAAATCTGTCTTTTTTTAATACATTGTCAAGATATAAACAAATTTACCAATCAAATCAGAACATTTAATTAAAGGTTCCATATTCATTGTTTATAATAACTTGGTAAATAACATTTTATTAAATACTAATAGGAAAACAGTAAAGGAAGAAGTCATCAAAACACAGTTACAGCTTTAAAATATGCAGCACCTCCATCTGACACTGTAGTATGAATTATGTCATTAATTATGAATGTTGAATTTTGGATGTTCATAGAGATAATGACCTTTCTAGCCAAGGTGTTACATGATTAATAACACGTTAGGACTATATTGATGCTTTAGCCTAGAGCATTATGAAATCAAGTACATACAAAAGCTACATCAAATTTTCATCTTCTTAACAGAGAAATACAGATCAATACAGCTAAATCCTCTAACAATGTTATAGATTGCTCTAGGTGTTCCATGCAGCAAATTCATTTACAAGCATATTGATAATACCTAATTATAGTTGATGTATTGAACATATAAAGCTGTTGTACTCCTCAAATCAGCAGTACATCTTATTAGGAAATCCCAGAAAGCTTTTTAAACTAAATTTTCTCTCCACCCTCCCTTCCTAGAACAATCAAGGCCCAAGGAATTAATTCCACCTCTTCCCTGGAGCTTAGAGCTTAGGCAGGAGGAAGGCATCTATTTTCCCAGGGTTAGCCCTCTCCATGCATCACTCAGGCTTCACTGCAGCTGCACCACAAGCCAGCTGGAGCATGATTCTACACTCAGCTGCCCAAGGTCGGCTAGTTTTGGTATTATCCTAAGCCTTCTTACAGGGATAAATCTTTCTTAAATAACATCATGGAAGACTCCAGGGAACTGTTTCAGGCTGAGTGTGAGAGGCTTTTCAAAACAAATCTCTTGGAGGGGTAATTTTTGCTGAAGCCATATCTTCTATGAAATTGGGAACAGAAGGACAAAATGTGAAGAAAAAGGAAGTCAGATTTCCATTTTTACCATAGAAGAAATAAGAAGAAACACTGACAAAGTATATAAGTTTTATGGTCTCATTCTTTAGCTTGACAGCTTTCTGTTAAAATGCTTGGTTTTATTAGCATAATACAACATTATTTGTGATTGTGATTGTTTCATTTAACTAATTCATGTATATTCAGCATGCAACCTATGTGTATACATATATATATATAAAACCTCCTTTGTTTCTTTTCTAAGATAAACTTCCATTCTGTTTTATAGTATTTAAATAACTGCCAGGTTTCACTATACCAGGACCATTAGATGAGAAATACTATTGCTATTACCCTTAATCATTGGCCAACTTTAACATATAGGTAGTTGCCCAAGGCAACAAAAATCTAGATGGAAACATGTTTAATGCCTATGGTCTGAAAGACTGAACTAATTCCAATGTGCTTAGGGCAATAAATTCTTAGAGTTTCTATTTTCTGTTTGCCATCATCCTATTCACAATTTTATATTTTATATATACATATATATATATACACTTTAGAAAGGTATTATTTATCAGTGTCATAACTTGGCTATGATTATATGAAATCCAAGCCAAAATATGAATGTCATAACTGTACACTTTCTGATGCCTTTCTTTTTAAAAACAGTTTATTATATTATACCTCTTCATAGATATTTGGGAGGATCTTTTTAAGCATTTTGTTAATTCAAATAAAAAAAAGTTTGGTAAAAAGAACCTATTTATTCCCATTTTAATAAAAATGGAACATATTTCTCTAGAACTTGTTCTATGGTTTTGGAGATGTAGGAGTATTCTAATGTTTGATAGATGCTATTATGCAAACTTGATCATTCTTAGTTGAAAGGAAGTTGTGTTATTCATGTGCCTCACAGCAGTAACATTTATATATGTATATATATATATATATATACATTTATATATATGTATATATGATTTGGAGGAACCCGCCTTTTATATTTTGAATTCTAATGCTAGGCATACTAAATTCTTACGTTATTTTTCTGTGATAAATAAAACTACTTAAAATATTTTCAAGGATCTTCAAGGACAATCATTAAAATAAGCTTAAAAGAACCATTCAAAAACACCTAGAAGAAATCTGCATATACTAAGTACTTAAGGGTGGCAACTACTGCAATCTCCAAATTTGCAAAGCCATGAAATAAAACCTGTTTATGTCTAAGAATCCATAGTGGTCAACCTTGGGTAAGTTATCTTTTTCTAGTTCAGTGAAAAGATCACTACATCAACAGATTCCTTCTGAGACATGGGAATAAACAGAAATAAGATTCTTGATACTGTGAAACATAATTGAAAACCACACGAAAGCTGATCACTGTGGAAATTGTAAAAGTATAGCTGTATTCTGCACACCTTTCATCCGCTAAATCACATAGTGTTAAGAAGCACCTATTAGCTGCAGGCTCACAAACATCCCTGAAGTCCTTTACACTTGGGAAAATCAATGCCAAATGCAGAAGATTTGTGTTCCAGATCACATAGACTGATTGCTGACAAACCATAAGTTACGTGTCCTGATTTCAGTTGCACATTCTGAGTATCATTTAATCACTGATCAGCCTGAATGCTTTCAGAATGGTATCAAGCAATGAAACATAATAAAAAACATCCTCTGAACTGACTTCTGTTTTAAGTTTTATTAAGCATGCTTCTCACTGTTTTTCCTCTTCTTTACAATGATTTGTTCTGTTATTTCACTGTTGTAATTTTTATATGGCATTCTTTTATGATAGATATATTAGGAGGATATATAGGAAAATGGATGTAAGAACTGTATGGGAAGTATCCTTTGGACTGTAATGCTAGATAGCTATAAGTTTACATGTATTCCTTATTTCATATTTTGTAATTTTTGATTTTATGCATCTCTACCTTTTTTCTATATTGCATATTTTGTGATGTATTTATTTTTATTTTCAATATTTTATCTGAAATCATAATTTTAAAATATGCCTATCCAAATCTTTAAGCATTCCAGCATATCACTGATGACAATGCCATGGAGGCTCAGCAGCATGGCAATAAGCTAATCTAGTAATTAAGGGTTCCTAGTATTCCTTGTATTGTAAGGGCTAGTTTAGAAAGCTCTTCTCTAATAACTATACAGACATACCTTAAGTCAAAGGGCCTTCCTCTCCCCAAGTATAGAAGTCAGTACTTGTAATACCAAAATCAATTCCGATTTAGAACGAAAGTGACTTTATCCTTCCTGCAGCTTTTACTGGTATAAAACACAGCCATCTCTCCCCCAACATTTCCCATTGCGATCCTAGTTAGCACAAGAACAACTGTGCTGCTTAGACTCAAGGTCCACTGGTTCAGTATGCAGTCTCAAACAGTTGCTAAAAAGGGCTAACCTGGGAAAACTGTAAGAATGGAGCAAGAATTCCGCGATAACACTTCCTTCATGTCTTCTTTTAGCTTCCAGCAAATGCATCTTAGAAATCTCCCAAATTATGGACAGTTTCTGTTTATTTAGTAACTGCCATACGTTTGTCCAAAGACTTCTAGACCCCATTTCAGAATATAGAATAGTCTGTATGCAAAGCATATTTCATATTAGATATTAAAAAAGGCAAAATAAACCAAAACAGTGGTAAGAGCAATTTTTAAAACTTTTTGAAGAGTTTGAGCATGAGTTGAAGCTGCCCCTTGTGGCAATGGGATAGTCTGAGTGTGGAGGATCATGGCCTGCTTCATAAAGACTTAAATATTTATAAATAACTCATTATTTTGTATGAAAGACATATAGAAAAGTTGTTACTTCTGCTTCCATAGTGAAGTGCACTGCCCAACATTCACTATGCAGCATTCTTAAAGATGACAAATACAATGGACTTTCACACATTCTCTTGAAACTAAATTCCCCATGTAGACAAGTCATTAGTAAACTCTTAGCTACACAATAAAAAACAACTGCTGCATAAAAAAAATGGAACTGCTGTTCCATTTATCCACTGCATGGATTGCAGTAATACTTTGGAACAGATACTGAGTTACTCTGAAAAAAAACTTATTGGGGCAGTGACGGACAGTAAATTGTTGCAAACACCATGGATTTTCCTCTGGCCAAGTTACAAATTGTCTTTCAGAGATGTCATGCGACCACCATTCATAGATATTCATACTTTTTATGAGTCCTTTTTATTGTAAAAGTGTTCTTTTCAGTAAGAATAATCTGAAAATGTGTGGGTAAGAATTGATTCTTCTAATGAGCAACATGAAAGGCAAAAAACAAATTTGCAAATCCAGTTACCATTGAAGCGTACAAAGTTTTGTTAAACTCCAGGGAGAGGTGATGGAGGACGAAAATACAGAACCATGGTGTCAAAAATCAGTTATTAGAATTAATCCATTTAACTCCATTTAACATGTGTTTTGTATCTTTAAAGGAGTGTGAAATCCTCCTTTACGTTCACATAATAAATATGAGGGAGCATACATGCAATTAAAACATCTACAATGTCTTATCAATAATATCCACTTAGACAAAATCTCTTTGACTGAGTTTTGATACTCATTTAATATTTTGGCCACTGCTGAGATTCCAACAAGGGTGTTAATTAGTGCCAACTGGGAAGATAGTTTATCTGATACAGCCATCTGTCTTACAGAGGCTGAATCATTTAATTATTTTAAGGTATAATTATACATGTCTCAAATCATTTAAGATGAACTATTCATTATTTAAAAAACACAATACTACCGTCACATATTAAAGAGGATTTTTTTTAGATAACATCATTTAAACAATTAATACTTGTAGCAAAATATCACTATTACACTAAGATATTTAGAGTACAATAAATTATAGAAATGAAAATTAAAATTTGAGAAAAATAATCTCAGAAGATTTATTCTTATAATTTTAAATTTTAAATTTCCTAAAGGACTGTTGAAACTTAATTTTGTGATATGGATTTTATGTGCAATTATTTTACATTTTTGCACTATTTCATATGTAGTAGTCATATGGCATGTAATTCTCACATGTTAATGAAGTGCCATGAAAACATAGGTGAAATTCCAGTTAAATTTTATATCTTTATAACTCACTTCTGGTCATAAGTATGCAGCAGACGGGAATTTATTTTTACTTGGTTTTCATCTAATACCTCTTGCTCTAAAAGTCCTTCATTAATAGTGGTCAATTTCAAGGCGAAGTGGAAACACCCCCTGCAATCCTGAGCGACACCAAAGCCCCTTGAATGGTTTAGTCATTTCAAGTATGGACAGAGGTATATCAGATACACGTTGTCCATGAGGAGGTCATACTCTTCATTCGCACTATTAAATTTCTTTCTATAAACACCAATGTTTGACATTTTTGCCCTTGATATTAAAGACAAATATCAAAGAGATGAGACAATAGGCTTTCCTTTTTTTTTCTTTTTTTTCTTTTTAAAATATGAAATAATCAGTGGCCTCATTTTGCGAACAGGGGTTACATTTTGTTGTGTGAAACATTAGAGAGCAAATACTATAATTTTTCTAAGCATTAATTTATGATTTACATATAATGCAATTAAGAAATCACTGCATAACTTAGAAATACAAGAAATGAAAAAAATGGTGATGCTAACTCTATAGAGGAATAATATTAAATGTGACTTAAAAATTCTTTGCACTATCTCTTTTATGCAAAAATAGGCAGCAATAAAGTGAGGTCTCTTGACCTATAAAATAAAATAAAAAAAAAGAAAACTAACATATATTCCAAAAAGAGTTTTTACTTCTTTAATTAAAGTCATAAAAATTATGTGTCTGAGTTGTAGAAAATCCAAAACCAATTAGAGATAAGATTGTGGAGCAGTGTGTAGAGCAATAAAAATACCTTTAAAATAAAAGACACAGTTTAAATTTTTAAACAATGAATAATTTCATGTAGCCAACATGATAATGAGCCTATTTCTATGTAAATCAATTCATTATTATTAATATCTTTCACTCTTGAGTACAATTTCTCAAAAACACATTTCCAAAACATTGCAGAGGGAAAAAAAGGAGTTATTATTAAGTAGCTCTCTTAACCTCTTTTGTTAAATTAAATAAATCTGGGGAAATTAAAATCTTGTAAGATCTTGCATCTGAATGAAATTCAAACCCAAAAACTCTAATAAAGAAAAAAGTTTGCATGCTGAATTAAATGGAAGCAGACTGAGCTTAGGCCACTATAATCTCTTTTTCCCTGTGGCCAGAAAACTGCCCGTATATACATGACCTTTCTATTATAATGCTTCTGTAATATTCCTTGGATATTTTCTGGGAACTGCTGTTTAATCATTTTCACAGCTCAGTTTTCATCATGCAATAAAGTCTGTGGTGCTTTTTCTCTGGAATTTGTATATGAATTACCCTATTGAAGGCAGTGGGATATTTTATAATTTAGAAAGTAATAGTGACAATAAACTCCATATCTCCATATAAATTTTTAATATATGTATGTTTTACATAGATTCTGTTCCCACAAACTGAGAAAATTTCCTGTGTATTAAATACATGTTTGCTTGATGGAAAAACAGGATGGAATTCATCCCCAAAGACAATTGAGAAAAAGAAGTTTTCCACATTTTTTATGTATGCATCTCAAATGGATAAAAATGCTATGATAGGTTGGATGAATTGTACTGGTTTTTGCTTCCTGAGTAGAAAGGGATTCTAGGATCATCTATGCTGCAAATGTCTATGTTTACGCAAGATGAATTCAAAACTGTAAATTGGAAGAATATAAGCAATATAAGCTTGTCACACAGTGTAAAATTAAGACCATTAATTTGGATTACTCTAGAGTAAATGGGCAGAGTTTCACAATTCAGAATGAGGAACACTAACCAACTAATGTAAGGCAGCACAATAAGTTCCTGGAGCTAGTGATATGGACATTTTAATGGCAAACTTGAACCTTGTATTTGTCTGCAAATACAAGTATTTGGGGCTGCAAGTTCATCTTTTGGAATTTCTTGTTATGAAATCTCCTGAAGGTCACCTATGACTTCTCTTTAAAAATCTGGGCATGTTCTCAAGACTCTGTATCTTTAATCTGAGTTAGTGATCTCTAAATATTTTGGACTGCAGATCTATGACAATCATCAAAAGACCTTGCAAAATGCCACTCAACCTTGATCATTTTATAAATTGAAAACTCAATAGAGATATGTGGTTTTACAGATCGTGAAGGCTGTTCTATAGCACAGTCGGGGGAAAAAAATCTCATTTGATTCTGTGATTTATACAGTAATAAAATTGTAGACTGCATCAGTACAGGTTCCTATTCACTGTAGAGATGCTCATGTGTCTCATGAGAAAATAAATTAATTCTAAGGACTACATGAATAGTCATATTTGGTTTCTGCACTTATTTTCTGTCCTCATAAACTTTGGAGTTCTTTACATACTGTTACAAAACTTCAAAATGTACATGAAACGCAATGCCTTTCAGGAGGAAAAGCAGAAATATCCGAGCCAGTTCTGAACAAGCTTGGTTCACATACTAGAAGCAATACAGCAATTCAGCATAAGTGAGCTAATTCACGCTGGCCTATTTGAGGTACCAGGGTAAGCTGTTTCTGGCTCAGAGCTTGCTCAAATATTGCTGTGATCTCCAGCCCATCATTACACAGCCTATAGCAAGAACGTAAAAAAGAACATCTGGTTGCCGACCACTGGGCTTTTAACACAGGTATTGTAGAGTAACAGTAGAGTTACTGTAGAGTACTATATATAAATATATATATATACTGCAAGTCTACTGGGAGAGAGAGGTGAATATTCAATTTCAAAATAATCTTGGCATGATGGTGATGAACTTTCATTTCAAGAAATGCTGGCTGTGATGTGCTGGTACAAATGTATTCCACAGATCTAAAGCAAAATGTTGAATTTTATTTTACTGGTATTAGAAATAGAGTTGAATTTAATTACATATTTTCTGGCAGCAAAGCTAGAGGGTCTGAATTTTTATACAGATTCTTTGCAGTGATAGTCTCTGTGCTCCTTTTTCACATGAAGAAATAGATGTTAAGACCTCTATTTCACTGGATTTAATAATGTTTGACACATGCACTACATCAGGGCTTCATCATCTAGTTTCTAGCATTTACAGAGCATTATCTAAGGTTCTGTAAAGCAGGAATAAAATCTTTTTCCTTTTTTTTAAAAGTTGTTTTGAATAAAAGAATTCTGATTGTGATACAGAAGCAAAGTGAATTGGAATCTGTTTATTCGGTAATCAGTTTTTGCTGAACAAAATGCTTTACATTTTTTTCAGACAAAATTGTAAGAAAGTTATTTCAAAATAACATTCTAGCATATAAAACTTGGCTAGTTTAAAGACATAGAAAATTTACTTTAATTAGCTTATATGAGCTTATATGCTCTGTACACATAAAAAAATTTGAAACCTCAGTATTGTACTCCTTTTCTGTCTCTTCAATACACTATAGAAATAATTGCCTTAGATAAATTCCAAATTATAAAAATGGAAAGTTCATTCAATATATCATTTTTGAATAATTCCTTTGATTATATGTAATTATATTTATTTATTTTATAGATACCCACCCATTTTCTATGTGACTTTTCTTCCCCTATTATGGATACATTTATAAATGCAGGAAAGGAAAAGTCAAGCTCCAGAATTTTCTGATTTGCTCTATGTAATGAGAGCCCGAGAGCACAGAGAGTACTCTGTGCTGTGAATAAAATGTTAATTGACACACAATCTCTAGCATATCTCCTCTAAATTTTATCAAAGTGAACCAAAGAAACTAAATTGTTAGCTCACCTTTTATGGTACAAAAAAAAAAAAAAAAAAAAAAAGGTGTCATAAAATGAGGCACATGCCAAAGACATAGAAGATGATACAGTGAAGATTTAAAAACTATCTGCACAGAATGACACTAGCTTATTTAATAGGAATTGATTGGATAATTTTTAAAAGTGGATTATGTCCATGTATGTGGTCTGGCAAACTAACTGTGACAATGCAACATGCATTAATTGGCAAAATAGGTTTTAAGGATCCAATTACAATGATGACTTTTTTTTTTCTGGTATGGTAGGGAATCAGTTTTAACATCTAACATAAGACAGGGCTTATCACAACTCTGTTACCCAACTATGATGATAAAACCTGGTGCCTGAGTGTACAAGGCTTGCACCTTTGACACATATAGATCATTGTGCCTGGTTTAATACTCGTATTGGACATACCTTCTGGATAGTTGTAAAATTCTAATTTGACCTAAATAGATAATACTTAAAATTATCATTTGTTAATTTCATTAACAATCCTTTAACAGTCATGTTGATAATATAAGCAGTTAATGCTTCCATAGACTGTCTTAATTTTATTGAATATACAGTATTTTTACACAAGCTGTTGCATGTCTTCACTAGCCATCAATAGTAACAGCATGATGACCAAGTTTTCTGATAATGGAGTCCTCTTATCCAGAAGATAGATCACTTGTGGATAAAAACTCTTAGCATTCACTTTCTTAGAATACACCTATCCCCCAATAGCTTAATTTTGTCAACTATGAACAGTTGGTTTTGATTAAGTCTTCTCTCTCCTTTTTTTTCATTCTCATTTTCATGAAAGTCATCTTAATTTTAACATATTTCCTGAGTAGTGGAAGAGGCATCTGATGATACACACTGAGAACACTTGTCAAAGTTCATTATAGTAAAATAAGAATGGCAGTAGGGAAAAATCAGTATATGTCTCATTTTATTATCTAGTAGAGAAATATATTACACCTAAATTTAGCCCTGGACTTTCTAGGTATCCCTCTATGATTTCATAGGGAAGGGTGACCAATTACACTGAAAATCATTCTGTGTCTTTTTTTGTAATCAGTTAAAACAAGACACAGTGCCTATTAAACCTTAACATGCTGCTGTAGAAAAATATTAGGATTCCCTGTGCAATTTATTTTTCAGTGAGTAAGAAATTAATTCAAAAGTAGAAATGCACCTGAAAAAAAAAGTCTCACAGTTTCATACAATGTGTTTTTGGAAATTATCTTTGCACTCTTAATTTGACAGTCCAAAAATTTGGGTAACTAATAGGCAGTGTACAAATGCCTATAATAAGTAAATCTTTGTGTTTTGTTAACACCTCTATGAATACTTGAGACCTGTTCTAGAAGTATACTGAATTAATCTGCCTTGCTGGAGCTGATGATTGAATAATGCCTGAGCTAAGACACTGGGCTGGAATATAGCTTGAGCCAGCGTAACAGAGGAAAAAGGAGTAGACGGGAACTCTTACAGCAGTCTACCCAGCAATGTCTTGCAATAAAGGCAGTGAAATTATCTATGTGCAGCCTGTTTAAGTCACAGAGCAGGAGACAGCAGATGTTGAGGGAAAGTCAAGGGCCGCAGAACTACTCAGAGAAAGAAAGCGTGATATTCAGAAAAAAAAAAAAAAAGTGCACAACATTATGGTTAAAATCTTCCAAAAGATGAGAGAATATTCATTACATGAAAGCAAAAGTATAATTCAAATGGGAAAATAGGATTTCAGTCATAAAAAATAATAGGATAGGAATTAAGGAACAGGTGGATTGTCCAAACTTCATTTAATGACTCATAAAGATGATGATGTCTAAAGATCGTTTTGGACTAAATGATCTCTAGAGGTCCCTTCCAACCTTGAACATTCTATGTCTTTATGCTATTCAAAAACTGAAGATGTCACAATAAAGAATTCTATCAGGAAAATACAACCAAATCTATGAGGTACAGATTTTGTGTAGTATTTGTGATTGCTAAAGAATTCTAAGACTGTGTGATAAGTTATTTGTTCTCATTGTGGAAATTCTGTTTCTTAATATTTTACAATCAATTATATATCAAAGTTGTGAGTGAATTAGAAACTCTAATTTTGAGAGGTATAATTTAATTTAAAAATTATTATTCCCTCTAGAAAAATAATTTCTGTATTAATTCAGGACAGCACTACATTTGAAGAGATTTGCAATGAATCATGACTTTTAAAAAGATATCATGTTGGTAGCATACATTATCAGTAGTGTACATTCAACATTCCTAATTCTTCTTAAGTATAATGTCATTCACTGAGTATCTGCTATTTAAAAGTCAGAATAATGCTGACACTATCAATTAAGTACAATATTTACAGACTACGTGTTATAAGCTTTATCTGTTGCATTATTTAAGAGAGCAGACGCTTTTTACTCACATATGCATTTACATCAAAAGTTGAAATACATGTAAATGAACATATCTTTTAAAAAACTTAGGCTGATGAATCATCCAACAAAGGAAAAATGCATACACACATGCTTAAAAGTGATCTATCAAATTCAAGAAACAGCCTGTGAATAACATCTAATTAAAGTTGCTACCCAAAGTCAAGACAGCAAAGTATTATTCTTACAGAAGAATTCCTCAAACATCTCTTTCTTTCAATGTTGAATTGTAAAAAGTTGTCACAGCAGTTGAGAAATTGGTAATTAATAAGGATTGATTCATTGCAGAGATCAGTCTTCCTTTTATTTTTTTTTCCCAGATCACTTGTAGATCAAATTCAAGAAATCTGTTATTTTTGTTAAGAATGTAAAAGTTACTTTTTCTAAGATGAAGTAATTGCTCTACAAAAAAAAAGAGTAAAATGAGGTCTTTAGCACTTATTTTTGATGAAATACTGAGCAAAGTTACTAAGAATACATCATTGTTCAACACTATTTAGTAAATTAGTTTGGGGATTTTAAAGACCTTAACCGGCTCAGTAGACCTTGACAATAACATTGCTGAATGTTTCAAACTACTAATAAGGATAAAGAAATAAGGAGAGAGAAAAAAAAAAAAAAGAACAGTTGAATTCTTGAAAATATAGTGAATTTTCTGAAGTTCTTTTTTTACAATATATCTTATGCTACTTCCTTTTTCTTGTAAAGAGAATTATTCTTTTTTATTAAATCCTCTCTCTGTATGTCCTTTAAACTAGATTAAAATTGTCCTAGGTTAGACAGGAGAATAAATACCAAAATAGTGTGAAATTACTGTTGATATTGCATGCATAATGTGATGCAGTATTTCAAAAACTGAGAGAAATACATAAAGTGAAACTGCGAATGGCAAAGACTGAAAACTTTTCTAGTTTGGACTGTTGCACCACTACAGACTTTAAAAGTTTACATGACACACACTATACAAACCACTCATTCACCACATATTGCAAAAGAAAAACATGCCCTAAAGAAGGTGTAACCAAGAAAGGCCTGAAGAGACAGACAAAGGTGACTCCAGGAAGTCTGCAGAGGTGACTTGAGCAATTGCAAGAAAAGAACTTTACTCAACCCAAACGACGCATATTGAGGTCACAAAAATGACCATTGAGTTCAGTATCTCAAAAACGTGCTTGTTCTTGAGTTATATATTTTTATGTATGTCATACTAGAGAGCCCTGAGCCATGTGCTCTAGGTGACCCTGCGTTTGCAGGGGGGTTGAACTACATGACCTCTAAGGTCCCTACCAACCTTAAGCATTCTGTGATTCTATGATAATAGCATTTGCTATTAAACATGGAAAATACTCATGTCTGGAATTCCTTCAAGAACCTGGTCATAGGGGAGTGGTCTCTGACATAATTTTGGGGATATGAAAGGTACCCAGTATTGATGGTTACAAAGCTATAATTCTCAGTTTTCCAGTAGTGTTTAAGAAAAACTGAAGATGATGAGATACATTTGGTTACCCTTGTGATCTGTTCTAGACAGATCATCTTTCAAGATGATAAAGAAGTGCAATGTAACGGTAGATTTCAAAAAAGAGTGGAGATCAAAACCAAGATGATAAAGCCATCTTCAAGTTCTTCATTTTATCTGCCATCTGTGCCAAGTCATGATGTCTCACTGAATAAAAACTGATCTAAGGTGGAGTGATGGTGGAATTGTCATCCTCTACTTACTCATATCATTAACTGGGGCTGATTTCCAGAATACAACAGGAGTAGAGACTCAGAATCATCTTAATTTCCAGACAAGACTCTGTATGGGATTTACATACCATCTTTTTATGTTTTCCTTCCCTATTAGCCTTTCCTAACTCTCCAATAAATTAGTTATTTAATTTAGAAAAATCACATACTAAGACAAATTTGGCTTTTATTATTTTCAACATCTTGTTCAAAAGATAGCATGTTAGAAAAATAATATGTTCTCAACTGTATGTTCTCAACTGTATGTCAGGTGTAACTATCTTGAAAACTATAGGCATAACTATCTTTAAAAATATATAAAATTTAATTTTACTCATAGTTAATTTTTATAGTGTTATTATGTCTGTCTGGCTAGACTCAATTCATTTCTCTATCAATAAATTCATATAATTCCCAATACAGAAATAACTGAAGCTTTACATGGAAGTAAATTTCATTTTAATTTATCTCTTTGTTATTTTAAATAAATTTCATTAGTGGTAGCTGCTAATGAAGAAGCTGTACTGTGTATAAAATTGCCCATTTGAAAAACAGGATATTTTTAGACCACTATTTTCACAGCAATACTGTTAAAACAACTCCCTCCCTCCCTTCCTACCTCCTTCCTTCCTTTCTTCCTTTCACCTTTCCTCCTTTTTTTCCTCCCTCCCTTCCTCCCTCCCTCCCTTCCTTCTTTCCTTCTTTTAGAATAATTCTGAAGCTTTGCATTCTCAGGCATCAGGATAGCACAAATAAAAAAAAGTCCCAAGCACAGGCAGAACAGTGCACAGATTCTATCTAACTGTGATTATCCTAACCGTAATTCTCACTGAAGTTCATAAATATTCAAGATAAAATTTGCTGTCAATTGCTATAAATTTGAGTGCACTGCATATAGTCAGATCGATCCCTAGGAAAAAATATTGTTTTGTCTCAAAACAGTGTAAATTGTTCACTGTTTTATGACTTATTTTTTCTCAATCTAGAGCAAACAATATTATTTATTTGAGATAATATATCTGGAAGCATCAAAGATAAAGGCGTATTTAAAACTCGTACTGAAATAATGTAAGCTGACTTTAAAAGGGAAACACAATTGAAAAGTAAATTATATTCTGCTTGCTTACACTATTGTATTATATTTTTGACTTTCTTTTTATGTATTGTCATTCACTATCAGATGAAACTTGATTTTTAGACAGACTTTTTTTTGATTATTTCCCTACAAAAATGTCTTCACACACATAACTACCACACCATTTATACTTATGCCTTTAAGTATAAATAATCTTTTAACTCATTTATATTTATTTTCCTCTTTCTTAGAGCCCTATCTGATGTGTTATATGACTCACAGGTGATATGACAATTTTAACACTAAATATTAAAAGATATGTGTGTGTCATGTGTGTCTGTGAGGAAATGAAGCATTATTCTTAACACTCTACTCATGATAAAATGAAGCTTAAACTAAGATCCTCAAAGATACTCAGGCAACTAACTCAGGAATAAGATCTTAGCATTTACATTCCTTTGATCTATACCTAAATTCTAAAAATCTGGTATTTGAACCCACATCCAGAAATACTATAGTAGAAGGATTCATACACTTTATAATTACACCTTTTTTAAAAAAAATAGAAATTGAAATGGTTGTTGCAGCTTTTCAGGACTAAGATTTGCCCTTTGTTGTAAGTGGAGCAGTATCCCGGTCACTCAAATTAATTACAATGTGGCTTGAAAGACACTAACTCAGGTTCATCATTCTGGTAACTCTAATTAACTAATAGATAACCTTTAACCTGCTTTGCTTTTTATAGTTTCTCTTCCCCATCCAGCCATCTCTCTAAAATGGAGTGTAAAGCAATTTTTAGATGGGAAAGATCTCAGAAAGCTCTTGCAGGTCTAATTAGGCGGAATTTTGCAGCTGCTATTCTAGTAAAAGATTTATAAGGAAAATCATAGCCTCTCTAAGCCTTGAGATGCTGTGCGTGCTTTACCCAAAGCATGCCATATACTCAAGGTGCCTCTTTCCTGAGTGAGCTGAACTATTAATGTAATCCTTTGCCTTCTAGTCTTAGCTGGGTTTCAGAAACTGGATGTCCTGAAAATTAAATCCCTAGAGGGATTAAATCCAGAGGGAGTTCTCGAGGTACATCTAACCTGCACAGACAAGATTAAATTCATCACAAAATAGAGCAACAACATGTCCAGACGGAAAAGGAAATTCTGCACAATGCAATCAATTGAGTGCTGGAAGCAGACTGGGAATGTAATCCCACCTATACCAATGTATATGTATATCTCATTCATAATTTTTAGGAATATATTATTTTCACTGTTTTCTACTGATTGGTATAACCATCCACACTCAAGTGCTAAATATTATGAATGCCTATAATATACTGAATCTTATTTACTCTGTAAGCAATTTGTGTGTCATAAATTTCACACTTAAGAGCCTCACACCTAATGTTTATTCATAGTGATGCTTAATATCTTAATATTATCTAAGTTCCTTACTATATCTGATTAAAAGCCAAGTGAAATCAGTAGGCATCGTCCTGTTAATTACAGAATATTTTGATTTAAATGTGGAAAGAGCTCTCCAGCTCCTCACAGGCTACAAAGTCACACACAAGTAACTGCAGTAAATTGCTCCCATTGCAGGCTATCTTCCAGATATCCTGGATTTTCTGTTTCACATCAGTTATATTCCAATTATTCTATTGTCTTTCCAGGTTAGTAAAAGCAGATTTTTTTCACCATCTATCTCCTGTTGTTTTTTGCTAGAATGAGGGACAATTTTGAATTTGGAGAGAGAGATTTTCTGCTCACTGTAATAACAAATATTCATACTTTTTAAAAATATATTTACTGGGCCATATCCTAAGTAGGCTTAACTATAATATTAAATTATACTTTAATTTTGAAAGACCTTATTGAAATGTGTTCTACACTATAAAATAAATGACCTTTTCAGAACAGGTTAAAATATCATCAAAATAAAATATTTTCCATAATATAATTTTTTTCTACATGGTTTCCCACCTTGACTTCTACAATAATCTCTTAAGTTATCTTAGGTTATCTATTATCTTCAAATAAGCATAAGATCTAGCTGTCTGGAGTTAATTATGTATTAAATGCACTTTAAAATGATGGGTTGTTTTAACAGTGATCTGTTTTCAATTGAGTTCACAAACAGTCATTTAACATAGTTTTGTATGCAAGCATTAATTTTTAAATATGCAAAACAAATGCACTCACTCTTGAAATTCAGAAAGTGATTGTCAACACATGAGAGATGAAGTAAGTAATTAGATATAGTGGAGTTCTTAAGTAAAGATAAAAATTTTGTATGATATACACCATGACCTGGATCATCTCTTGGGTTACTTTCTCAATTATTTTATTAGAGGCTGGTTTAACTGGTCATAACGCAAATTTATATAACCAGAAGTTCTTGACTCAGTTACATAATATTTACTAATTTTCCTACATGTTCACATTAGCAGAGACATATTACACGGGATTTGCCGCTGTACAGTTATTAGGCTACAAACATGTTCCTACGCTGTGCCCTGTTGACTGATAGGCATGTATAGTATATGGACTGTTGGTACAGCATGTTCACTCTCCCTGCAGAAATCCTGACAGCACTGGGTGATGTAAGCCTCAGTGTTGATGCAGAGATGATTACTCAAGAAGCTTTCATAATTTGTTCCAAAAATGTTAGCTCTTCGCAAAGAGACCTGCTCCTCTCTAAAGCATAGTTCCTCTTTCCTGAATTCCTTTGATTCTTGCTGTCTGTTTTCTTTTCTTTTCAGCTCCCTAAAACACATCTACCAAAAAGAAGGTAGTTATTGTCATTGAAAATAGTATCAATATTTTCTTCTGGAGGAAGCTGACAGTTCCTGCTCCTATAAGCAGAATAGTTTTTCAAACTCCGCACGAACATTAGCATAGCTTGTGTCCCAGGAGAGGCGAAAGCACATTTACATTATTATGCTGCTCTGAAATCTGGTAGAAAATTAACTACTCTCTGTAACGCTCAAGTGTGAGAAAAGCATACAGCAAAGCTTCAGGGGCTTATGGAACACAAGACTGCCATTTTAAAAGTATTATAAAAGCTCAAAAATGTGCAAATATATAATGGTGAATAAGACTGAAAAAGCTTACTTATTAAAGAATACTATTAATGTGATTTGACCATGAAAAGTAGCTTCCTTTAGAAAGGTAAATCAAATCTGGCATTTTTTCTTAGAATTTCAGAATATGCATCCTTCTATGTGAATAAAGTGAAATAGAGAATTCTCCAGGGACAGAAGACTCATGATGGTCCTTAACAGAAGAAAACCTCTCTTGTGCTTGGGCAGATTTATGTTTTATTTATTAGATATGGGAATGTCCCTGTCAGTAGTGCTGGAAGCACAGATAACATGTCACTATTGCCCTGCGGCTGCAGTAACTCACATAGCTCAATAAGGAGTAGGAAGCCAAGAACAGATCACTGCTTTACCCAACTGCACTGTTAAGCAACTGCATAACTGCTACCCATGAAGTGTTTTGTTTTTCCCTTTCACAGCTCTTATATTCACTGTCTAATATATAATAATCTGATTCTCAGTATGAGATGCAACCTCTTTGCCTCTACTTACAAACAAATCACACAGCTTTAATGACCTCGCCAAACCCCTAAAACTGTCGATGATTGGAGAAAGGGAAAAAGCATGAAGTCAGTATCAAATTAGGTACATATAGAAGGAACAATAGGGAATTCTTTTACTTATGATTTTCACGTGCTGTAGTCCCAGACAAATTTTTGATGAAGAACAGATCATAGATTGACTTTTTGAAAAAAGAGGTGATTATCTATGACAAGGACTCGAACGGGCTGTACTAGATTAGAAAGGGAATGTTAAAGAAGGCTATAAGCACCTGAAAATGTAAAGGAGAGAAAGCGTAGTTTTGAATTTGATTGCAAATTTAGCAAAAGGTCTGGTCAAGCATAATAATTTAGCTCAGATGATTGGTTATTAAGGATGGGTACAGAGATTTCCTGGGAGGTCAAATCATCAAAAATCTAGGTAAAAATCAGACAAACAAACAAAAAAGAAATGAAAAGAAATGGAAAATGGAGAGTGTGGAGTGCAGTGATGTCAGTCAGCATGGCCAAAGCTATAGTTTTTATTGAGTAGAAAAGAATAATCAAATTAGGGAGAAATGGAAAGATGCTGTGTTTCCAGGGGAATAATATATTTTTCTTAAAAAAAAAAAAGGAAGAATCCAAAAGACTCAATTCATCTCATTCCTCTTTAGGAATCTCTAGAAAGTATTTGTGAAAAGTCTTTCAAAACTTCGTTCCCTAAAAGGTGATAGCCTATTATTTCCATTATATATGTCATTGATGAAACGAATTCTCATCAATCTGTGTAATAGTGGCAAAACTTTCAGAGCTTTCAGAGTGATGAGAAAGGTTAGTGTCAATCTTCTGTCATATAACAGATTTTTTTAGTCTTTTTAAAACTTGAGGGAATAATTTATTTCAAAATTGAGTTTGTAAGATTTAAAATTCTCACAGAATGGTATAAAAATTCTTATATGGTTATTCAGAAAAACACTTTATGAGGGAAAATTCTCTATATTTATCTTATTTGGCATGCAGAGCATTACAGCACCACTTTTTTTCCCCCCCTTTCACAGTACTTGTAATATTTTTTCTGCCTAAATTGAAAGCACAATGCACAAGTAGTAAAAAAAAAAAAAAAAAGTAGGAGAGCAATCCTTATAAATTAAAGAAGGTAACTGAAGAAATATATAATGTTTCTTAAAAATAGATGTGCCTTAAAGATGCCTATATATGAAATCAATTTTTCCTCCCAATGAAAGGAGCTGTGTTGTGAAAACTGGTCTAGTTTTTTAGAACTAAATTTGTTTTGATTTATATTGACTAGTTTTTTGATTGATTTGTTTTGATTTGTATTGACTAGTTTGTCAATAAGAAGTGTAGCGTCAATGATGGAGCTATTAAACAACTGCCTCAGTGTACGATACATTTTCACAAAAAAATGAAAAAATACTCTGAACTGGCAAAGCACTTCACTCTGAATTTTATATAACAGTGGGGAAGACAATTTAACGCGGCATCTCATAAAGTGTTTTTGGTGAAAGCAACATACAGCATTAGTCTCGCAAATTTATGACTTCTTTTGAGATGAATTTTTAACAGTTTCAGGTCTGATAATCTCTCTTTTAGACATCATTAGAATTTTTACAAGAATTAAGTTCAACTGTTATCCTTTTGCTTTATTTGTTTTACAATAACTAAAATTTTTGCCCAGCAAATGAGTGAAGGCGTTGGCAGTGAACGCTTTGGTATAGTGTTAAAGCTGGCTTTTCCAAACCAGGAAAAAGGCTTTTTTTTACTGAAATCAGTAGCCTATTTTGTAAGAAGATAATGGGAATAGATAAAAATGATGGGAAGAGGCAAAAAGGATGACAATATCTTACACACTTCTTTTCATCTCACTGTAAACAGGTCCTTAGCTCTAACATACACACAATATTCTGTGTTTCTAGTTGGCTAATTGGTCTCTGTAGTCTCTGTGAAAGAAATTCACATTTAGCATTACACTAAGTGTTCACTTCCTCTAATGATCGTCAGTCTCTTTGATTCAATGGTCTTAACAAAAACCTGTGCTTCTTCTCAGCATTAACTTCATTATTTCTTCTTGATCATATTCTTTAACTGTTATTTCCATTCACAGAAGATGAAACTGGCACATATTTCACTCTTTCTACATTTAATTAAAAGACAAGGTATTTTAACCCTTCTCATGTCACTAGCAAGTAAACTGTGAGGAGCTTTGATAAGACAGCAATCTAATAAAACAGCCTGTGATAAGGCTTTGCAATCTAATGTTGGCAAAAAAGTGCTATTTCAAAAAATTCTACTGTCTTTCTAACATGTCCTCTCATCTATTTCAGCTTTGTCAAATATCTCTGATACACCGTAACACGTGTAATTTCTACTCTTCTTGAACACCTATGTAAGGTAAGCAAGAAAACTTGTGATTCTGTCAATCTGTGCAGAGAATTATTCAAATGTGAAAAAGATGCATTTGTACAATTAATATAGTGATAGTCAAAGTCATAATAACTTGCAAGGCCGTTTGTTATATTATTTAAGGCAGATATTTTGAATTTTTTTTTTAAACAACAATGCATATATTGCTATTTATTACAGTAGTGTGAACTGATATATCAAACTGAAACCATCAGAAATTGATTCTCCCTCTGCAAATAATCAGATATTTCTGGAAAGCCTATGGAGGATTCCCTTTTTCCTCTGTAGTTGAGTGGTATGGTAGGTTGCTCTTGACAAGATTTTGGAATTGCAATATGATTGTATTGTTTCCTTGTTATGAGGTAAGTAAAGGAGAGAGTTCTGAAAGCTTTTATTTTTTCCTCCAATTGTAGTATTTTTTTTTTTTGGCTCAGAAAGGAATCTGGGAAGCACAAAGATGTCTGCTTTGCAAATTCTTCATCATGAAAGAGATAGGGGGGAAGGTCAGTAATATGAGTAATACGAGTAATACGAGAAAAAATAGAAGTTGACACTTACAGCCTAAGTAGTTCAGCATACATAATACTGTCCTACAAAGGTACATGAAGTGCTGCGAAGTTTATTTTTCATAACATCTCAAAAAACACACACACACAAAGAGACGCACATGTGTAATTATTTTTATCAATGGTAAAAGTAGTCTGATGAAACACTTTTCTAATCTGTTATATACCAAGTGAAGTGGGCATGCATTTTTAATAAATGCTAATATGAGAGCCAGTATGTCTTTTTATACAGCTTTTATTGTTTACTGACCACAACATTAAGGCTTAGTACTCAACGGTAATAAAAATATTTTTGCCATAAGTATATTATTTATCACAGTGGCGATATTTCACATTTGTAAAATATTTAAAAAAGCATTGATCATAAAAAACCATACCTATAGCACATAAAGATTCCTTATTTCAGTTTTACAAAAATGAGGCAGATGAATGCAGATAAAAAGCAGGATCTATAATTTGTCCATGACTCCACAGTTAGTCAAAAATAACTCATAAATTCAAAACTAGAGTTAAATATACCTCACTTACAATTCTAACCTAAATGTATCTGGGTAATTTTTCCCACCTAACTACCAGTATAATAATCATAAAACAAAACAAAGAAAAAAAACACCAAACTGCTAATGTACTTTATATACAGATTTCTTCTATATAAGACACAGTAAAACTAAGAAGCTGAAATGGTTTCTCCAATATTATCATATATGTGTATCTAGGAAAGCAGTAATATATCAGTTTTCATTTGCAGTAAAATTAAGTTATCTGGTTTCCCTAGAGAAATACTTGATCTTGGAGACTTTTGTCATAGGTGCTTCAATATGGAATCCAGTTGTATTTATTCAAACCATTTTCAAGAAACTGAGATAATCACATGAGCATTTAAAAGATGTCTGGAAATAGCCTTACAGAAGCCAAGTAGTTACTGATAGTTCACTGAGGCTGAAGGCAAAGTTACTGTGGGGTGATTCTCATTGTCTAAATAAGCTATTTTCCCCCTCAGTTTAACTACTTGTGCAAATTTTATTAAAAGGTGAAGTTGACAGATGGCCCTGCCTCACTTCTCCAGATAATGAATGTTATTTTATTGACCTTCTTATGACCAATAATTCAGGTTTGGCTGCTTCTAAAACAGGAAACAAATGGAATGCACTCTATTGGAATTTTTCATTTCGCCCATTTCTGAGCTTCTATATATAGGATACCCTTAGTTTGCTTTTTAAAAAAAATGTTGTCTGCAAATTGATTTTACTAGTAATTTGCATCTGTCATGCTCCTACAGGAAATCCCTGAAATCAGAGATAAATTATAATGTAAAAAAAGGAATGATTACAAGGCATGGAAAAATATAAATGTATCATAGGTTCCTAGAGATATAAAAGTAGAAGACAGAAAAATAATCTGTCTTTTAATTCGTATAGCTGCAAAATGGAAATGATGAGCTCACACAGAATAAAAATGAAAACATGCTTCTTTTTCTTTGATATTTAACAACTCTGATTTATAAAAACACAGAAAAAGAAACTCTCTATACTAATTAAGCTATGGTTCATTTCATAGGAGAAAAGGCATATATTTTCTTGAAATTTCTTCTGACTATTCTAGTAACATTAATAAACATGGAGTAAAGTCACTGAGAAGCAGAATAAGTCTAAAAAGTATTTTTACAAGCAAGCTTTATAAGCAGACACTACTGAACACTACTTACGCAGTGATGTTGGACTTGGTGTTTTGAATTAGATTCCATTACTATATATAACTTCAGAAAAAAAGAAATAATGAGGGGTTATCTAGAACTTTTTTGGTCAAAATCTGGTGAGGCTTCATATACTAAATTAGATAGATAGATCTAAATTGCTAAGTCCTATATTTTAAAACCTCTAGAGATATCTAAATACTTATGATGAACTTGTGATGGGCAAGTGACTTTGCTAATAAGGATGAGATATACCTTTTTTTCTGACAACTCAGGCAATTTTCGAGAAGAATATTCCAGCTTTTTTTGCCTTTTTTTTAAGATCAAGTAGTAAAATATTCACTATAGCATCTTTTGGGAATTCTTACTGCAAGTGCTTGTAGAAGTGCTATTTTGGGTGGGAAAAGAGAGGATTAAAGGAGCAGAAAGGAGCAGAAACAGGATTTTGCTTATATATATATGTATAATGTATATGTATATATGTATAACATTTCATTTTAAAACTGATGCATAATCGTAAACTAAAAAAAAATGGCTGCACTATCTGAGATATTAATTTTCTTATTTTAAATAAAAAACTGTTTATATTTCCTCATTAGAGGATAAAGAAGAATCTTTCCACTGAGCTCAATTTTTCTGAAGTTTTATCATATTGCATTTAAAAATTAATATTCTTAACATTTACCTCAGATGAGGTAAATTATCCAAGTGGATAATCAACAGCTGAACTTCTAAAATAACAAAAGCAAAGAAAATCAAATTCATAATATTTCTTCAAAGCTACCTCACTGTTGAACTTTTAACTTTGATTTTTGCAGAGTCTGCAATACATGGAGGAACATGCCTGATTTGTTAGCACACATCTGCTCTAAGAATACTCTCCAACAGGGAGAGCTACCACTGGAAATCACCTAACTGTGGATCAAGCTAAGGAAATTCTTATACAAAATCTAGATTTCCAATGTAAAGTCAAATTACCCAACACCAAAGCGAACTCTACTTTAGAGAATGAAATGCTACAGCTCTCATGAAATCGAGTCTACAGGTACAAGCCTAAATGCTGACACATGATCAGCATGCTACTAGCTATCCCATTTCTACTAGCACAGTCCTGGGCACAGTTTTGACCTGATCCAGAAAGCAGAGAAGGCCTCCACTCGGCTCAAAGATTCATATGGGCCAAGGAATGCTGCCAGAAGATCTTTTGGACATGGCCACCCTGCTTTGGAGATGTGAGAGGGCTCAGCTTTATGGAAGAAATCATACAGTACCAGTAGGTCTCAGGGTCAGAAAACAGTTTCTGGCCCATTTTAGATAATTAATATAGAACTATTCAGAGGCAATAAGGACATTCAGAAACAATCAAACAGAAAAACAAGAATTCGGAGACCATTTTTGGCAAGTCATCCTTAATTAAGCAGCAAAGGATATGATTTATTTATCACTTTAATGTCTAACATAACCTTTAACACATCTTTTAGCCTTCATGTTTATAGTTTCAGTTTTGAAAATGTTGACAGGCCAGTTTGTCTTCCTTCCAAAGTAAAAGAGATGATATAGCGATTCATGCAAAAGAGATGACTGTCTTGTAATCAAGAGCAGTGCCACTCTGGATTTGTGCATTAAAACAGTCATTTTAAGGTTCACTCAGAAATCAGCTGGAGCACAGAGAAGGGGCATAATGTGTTTTCTATAAAACTTTTACTTAAAAATTTTGTAATAGTTTTCAACACTAAAGAATTATCTTTAAGTAGAGTGTACAATAGCCCAGAATATATTAGGCAAGGTTTGCAGGGCTTGCAAAAAGGAGCATGATATTATATGCGACAAAATGTTTAGTATATACCCCTGACAGGGGCTCCTGGATGCCTCTATTCTCCATGTGCTCCCTTTGACAGGGATCCGCTGATCAGCATGAATCCTGCCTACAAGAGCTGAACCCATCAGCAAAATGGGAAATGTCAACAGCAGATGCAAGAACCCTTTGGCAGACAGCGATGGGCTTTCTGAAGGCCAGGGACATGCAGCAGATTCAGGCAAGCAATCACAACAAAATGTAGGCAATTGGATTACTTTTCTAATCCCTGGAAATATGACTGGAAGCACAGCCTGCAGGAGAAAAGAGCCACCTTACAGGTACAACTTCCTTAAAATCTAACCTCTTACTTCATTTAAGAAGATTTTATTACAACCCAACTGTTTGTAATTAGAATATACTGCTCTGTTTTCATCATATCCTAAAAGAGCAAACAGCTTAGCAGAGTAATTACATGTGTTCCCAAAGTATGACCAGTTTAAAAGTAGAATTAACATTGCTGTCAGTTCAGCAAAGCAGTATGAGGAAAAAAAAAAAAACACATTTAAAGTGTTTCCTCAGCTTCTTAATCATCAATATACATTTTAATCTTTCATTTACCAAATGATCATATAATTGAATTACCATTGATATTCAGAACAAATTGATTTTCTCAATAATGATATGCTTTCTCCTGCATGCTAAAAAGAAAAGCATTCTTGACAAGGCAAAACTAGTCTATGGACTAATGCAAATTGTTTGTTTCCTAGAAAACTGTAATATCACACACATTAAACATTCTAAGCTACATAATCAACCATCTATTTCAAAGTCTCGGCCCAGAAACAAATCCATTTTGCTGTGTCTGGGCAAAAGATAAATGATTTTGCCTTAATCATTAAACACAGTATGATGTAGTACTCTTGGCTCTAGTTGATATTCATCATAAATCAAAAGTAGTAATCTTATTCATATACATTCAGTGCAGATGAGTTCAATGAATACAATATTTCAACACAGGGTACACACAATGTTTTATGCAAGTATTGTAAATGAAATAGATCTGTTTTCTTTTCATTCTGTTGAATTCCAGGAAAGATATATAACTACAATCAATAAAGTATGATTAGCTCTATTCAATACTGAGAAATTTTAGTACTACTGTCCTGAAGATTAATATCAGAAGTTTATTCCAGCAGTATCAGAAAAACTAAATTACCAGATGCCAAGTTATAAATAAGTTTGTTTTGCATATTACTTCTTTTTGTTATTATTGATTCTTGTGAATGAAAAAGTTTCAGATTCATTTGATTTAATTATATATGTGAATTTTTAAAGCATTTGTTAGTAAATATCTGTCTCTGCAAAGTGCTGGAACAGTTTCTGCAGTTATTCATAATGTTGTGCTCTATCATTCCAGAGGCCGTCAATATCTCACCCATTTTTAAGGGCAATTTCACATATTTTGTGAATTCAATAAATAAGCTATATTTTTACACCAGCCATATGAAGCCAATGACAAACATGCTTGCACATTTTTTCTATGTCTAAGATAGAAGAGTTTTTTTTTAATTAAAAAATGTTTGTCCAAACAAAAAAATGTTTGTCCAATGTTTGTTTAACCAAAAGTAGTTTATTTGAAGAACAGA
>JAUBOD010001059.1:918504-942528 GCA_032353885.1 Nothura maculosa
TTAAAAAATGTTTGTCCAAACAAAAAAATGTTTGTCCAATGTTTGTTTAACCAAAAGTAGTTTATTTGAAGAACAGAGGAATGTATCCTGAAACTTTACAACATTACTTACTGTCTAAGTTGAAAGGGAAACAGAATGTAAATGTTTATTAAAGAAAAGTTAAAGGAACAATTATTCACTTGCTCAGAGTCATTCTTATCTAGTTGGTAAAGCACTAAATGATTTTCACTTCACGTAATACTTCAGTTCACATTAGCACATTATATTTCTGTTGCAAAATCCTCCCTTTGCCAGAGGTATAAAAGTAAATGATTTAACTTTTTTTCATTTATACGTCACTGTCTTCCACTTTCTCAAAGACAATTTAAAGAAAAGAGAATAGGTATTTTTCAAAAAAAATATGTTAGTAGCTAAAAACTTGTATATATTCTACAACTGCCTTTTGAAAGTTGATTACTTCAATGTTCTGATTAACAGTTACCTGAAGAATTCCCAGTGGATAAATATCTAATTAGTAGTGAAAAAACAGTGTGTAATTTTTTTGTTTTATTTTTTATTTTTTACTTTTTTAGGAAAAAGGCTTTAGGCATCAAAGAATATTAAAATATTTTGTAGAATGCCACTTTGCAGGGACCTTTCCCCATAGCAGCTTTCATATCCTATGATATGTATCCTATACAATCTGCAGTAAAGCTAAGATAATTTGATTCAAAGGAAATGAATGTGATCATTTTTGAAAATATTATTCTACTTACTGAAAAATGTTACCCAAAGAAATTTTAAAATTACTCTGCATAGAAATATTTATTTTGTGAAAATATCTATAATTACACTACTTACCGTTTCAAAAGTGCTGTACTGAGACATTTCTGTAGCCTTTGTTCAAGTTAGTAAAAGATAGTCATGTAAATAAATCCTATTGGTAGGAGTACACATAGATTTTTTTTTGTAGTTTAAGAACAGCAAGACAAAGTTTTGCTGATCTAGGGAACAAACCAATTTTATTCAGGGATTAAATAAGCCTCCTATCACCTATTGCCCCTTTTATAGAATCTTTTCTTTAAAGAAAGAGTCCTCTATCTAAGAGTTTTTGCTACTTGGACATCCAGTCCTCTAGATTGACACTGAAGAAGCGAATATTAAAACCTCCTTAAAACAATATCTCATCTTATAATTTGAATATATTACTGCCAGCATGTGTCACTTTTATAATGACATTTTAAAGTACCTTTAGACCATAAAAACACTCTACTCCTTCAAAGCATGAAGTTTAATAAAGTTATTACTTGTTGTCGTTTTTCTGATCTTCTGATTAAATAAGCTGCAGAATATTCCTGTTTTAAATTATTTTGCACACTGTTTTCCACTGCTTAATAAATCTGCCCCAAGGAAATGAATACAGAGTTAAACCTGAACTACAGGCTTTATTTAGACTTCTCTAGTAAGTAAATATGATTAATGTATTAATGGAGGAATAATATTTTTAAGAAAAATCAGTTATATTAACCAATCTTCTTTATGAGGGAATATCACTATAACAAATTAAAAAACAAACAAACAAAAACCCCTAAACCGTCCATTTTTGCTGAATTTGCTAAAAAGTGTTAAATGCCCTGGGGATTTTGGTTTTGTCCATTATCCAGCAGCACCAAGATTATATTCGTTAGAGGTCAATGAAAAGTCAGTAGATATTAAGATGTGTAAGAATTTCTGACCTTGAATAGATGCATTTTGGAAAATTCCTTTATCTTCTTTTAACAGGATTTGCTTTATGGTGAAATAAAAGTTGAGGTGAAAGGTTCATTATCACATTTCCAGCCCCTGGAATGATCCAACCAGAGCTTCCTTTATTACTTTTATTCTACCTTTTCTCAGTGAATTTAGTGTTCATTAAAGTACAAGACTAACAGACTGAGCTAAAGAGAGTATGCAGGCTGTGCAAGTTTCTTACTCCAACTCTACTGCTTCACCTTTTTCTTATGACCTGCAAACTTCTTTGTTATTCTAGGCCTTGGCCTCCCTTTTTTTTTTTTTTTTTTTAAGTTGGCTCAAAGACACTTGGGAAATAATAACAAGTTGCTCTAAACTTTTCATTCAAATTGCAAATTTCCTCTATACTGCATTTTTCCCCAAAATTAAGTAGAATGATATTTTTAGAAGTGCTTTTTAAAAATAATATGGGGCTTTTATGATGTTTCCTTCTTTTTCCAGGACTAACAAGCTAGTCATCTAAATCATTTTTAATATCAGGAACAACTAAGCAGCAACATTTAATTCTCAAGATCTTCAGTCTGCAGCACACTGACGGTATGTTTATGCATACTTGCATAATATGCGTTCCACAAAAAGTGTTACATTTTTAATATGTATGAACAAGCATAGAATTACTGAAGGTAAAGAAATGCAGATGCTGGGAAATAGAAATCTTGGAATAGAAATTGCAATCCACCTGCTTTACTCATCCTGCCGAATAAACACATTTTAGAATATAAGACATTGAGTGGTGATGTTCTATTCCTGAAGCCACCGCACCCAAAACGGCTATGCCAATGGATCAGCTTTTATCTCCTTTTTTACTCAGTGTTGCAGCTTCCATTTCCAGCACAGAACAGAGTTTAGTTTTATCCCTGGCTCTTCTATCTGCAAAGCCAGATTTAGGAAGCTCTGTACCTCCCCTGAACTACAACTCAATCAAAAAAGCATGTGTCCTGAGGCACAAGAAGTCTAGCTAGTTCTCTTGTTACTTGATAAAATCACAGATGTTTAGCACTCCCACTCATATTGGGATCATATCCATGAAGACATATTTATAGGCATATCTCCTCTTTGGAGCAGGGCTGAGCTGTGCTGTTCCCAGCCCTAAATCTGAGAATTCAAATGACAAGAATGAAAATAAGGGAAACAATTAAGCTCTGGGGATGATGCTCGTTAGGTTGGTCTTGATAGATTTTACCTCTATAGCTATCCTAACAAATGTCTCTAAACCAACATCTTTCAGAAAATTCTTTCTCACACATATTTTACCAACAGTAATGTGTTTGATGGAGATTGAACCAAATGCATTCATTTGTGAGTGATAATTATGTTAGCAAGTAGAAAAGCAAGTAGATATTGCAAGTAGTTAGCAAGTGGATATTAGAAAAAAAAAATACATATGGAAATCAGAAAGTTAGCTTGATCCGTACTTCTTTTTCTTTTTCAGTTACCCTTCCTTTTGCACAGCTTGCAAAGTCATGGCAGCAGTTCTGGTTTCACCCATCAGATGAATACAGAGCTGAGTTTCTGCTAGAAGTGGATCTCATAGTGCATAGAAATTATCTGAGTGTATTAGCCCCATCCTACAGAGAAAACTATCTGCACTTTGTAAGAGTCCTCCTTGTAACCACTGTCTTTATACTTTGTGCTTTACCACAGCTTTGTAATATACATAGTTAGTGATAATTGTTTAAATGCTTTTAAATTCTTGAAGTTAGTTTTCAAATCTATATCTGCAACTGGAAAAGTCTGAACCTTCATGAGGAGTAACAAGCAGAGTATTTCCATCAAGTAGATGTCTAGTCTATCTAGCTTTTCCTCTAAGAAGACAAGACCACACTTACGATTGACCTAATTAATTTCCTTTTTATTTTAGTAATAATCTTTGGTATGGTTATACAGCCTCCACATGTTACTATGCAAAAGAAACTGTAAATATACCAAAATGCCTTGGGGTCAGGCAATATTCACTGCTTAGCTGGCACAAAACTATCAGAAATTTTCAGTATAGATAATGCTGGAGGTCCCAAGTATAAATATTCTTTAAAAGGTCGACCAGTTGGGAACATGAAATACAACATCAGAAAAAAATCTCTTAAAACAGTCTTAAAAAAAAAAAAAAGATGAAAAGATTGTCATCTTCAGAGCAAAATGAGCTGTGGAGTTATGGTTCCAACTTTGATACAACTATAGGAACAGGCTACAGAATGCCAAGATGTTAACATTAATACTAAAAATAATAATAATAGGATATTATGAGGAGGCCTGTTAAATGATAAGTGAAAGACTGAGAGTTTGCTAACTGTTTACTAGTTACTATTTTTTATTGACAAGGCTCTGAAGATTTTGGAAAATATCAGAAATTCTACCATTCTCTCAATCTCTGAAGTGTTGAAGTGACATACACTATATACAAAATTAAAAAAAATAATGCAGTCATAAGCTATATCTAATTTTTAAAGTAAAAACAGGTAATAGAAGTAAAGCCAGGAAGCTTCTATAACCACAAATAATTAATAACTCCAAAAATCTCTATTTGTTTAAAAATTATACCTCAATTTTCCATATATACGTATTATATATATATATATATATATATTTCATAAGGCTTTCTACAAACTTGCATTCACTCTCTTGGATATGGCTGGGAATGGTTATGAACCTCTACTTTCAATGTTTTACATTCTCTATCCCTGAAGTCTAGTTCTAATTAAAATTTCCTCCAAAATTCTCCCCCAATCCTGAAAATGATAGTATAGTTCATGCTTTGATGAAATTTGCATTGAAGTGTAGAAGAAAGAGATCATAACAGAACAAAATGTGCTTTAATACCTTCTTCATCTTTACACAGAATACGTGATATTCAGATTCCTGATAAAAATGAGGCTGACTTTGCATCTATTTCAGGCTGTGTTCCTGTGGTCTGAGTAGAGTGAGGGATTAACATCTATTGGTGAGGGATTAACATCTATCATAATTAATGTCTATCTCTGTAAAAAAAGTTCCATTCCTCCATCTTTTTAGGTAAGTCAGATACATGATAATTAACATACATCTTTCAGCAATACCAGTTCTCCCTTTCAGGTACTTCCTTACAGATAGTCATATTTTCTTGAAGCTATAAACTACTTCTGTGTGACCGAAGGAATCCACAATGAAGAAAAAAATATATTCACATATAAAATCTCCAGCTTGTGTTAATTTAATGCCCTTTCATTTCTCAATAAGAATTTTACATATAGGAATTAGTACCACTAATAAGACAAAATAAAGTGCAGTAAAATTCAATGTCTTTCAGACTGATAATATAATGAGAAACAATTTTTTTCAAGTTATTTAAATTATTTTTGTTTTCAAAGATGGAATGAAAATTAATGAATGCTGGAAAACTATCTTCTCACAATCTCAAAATTGTAAGTCTCTGTTAGGATATTTCTATTACAGAAAACTAACTCAATAATACAATTTATTTTAATCCTGACCTTCTTATACATCTTAGATATCATTAAGAAATTGATTTTTCTCAGTGGTAATTTTCCTTTCCTGACTTCTGCTCTATCATAAGTAAGTTCCTCAAATTTTTTAATCACTGTTTCCTTTTAAAACAAAGGAGATACCTTATTTCTCAGCATATATGCAGTATCTCAAGGGAAATTAGAAAAACTGCATTTCAGATGCAAGTCTGAGTCACTTCTTAATATAGATATGTATATAAATGTGTACTGTAAAAGATCTGTCTAAGCTGAGTCTCCTGTCTGCTATTGAAATACAAACTAATGCTAATAATATAGGAATTCACAACGATTCTTGGAATCACACAGAAATAAGTGGCTTACTTAGTCCTTAAACAAACAAGATCTCAAGGAAACCATTAGAAACTTCAAAATTTTATTTTTCTCTCTTCACCAGAAACAGTCAGCTTGAGAAGTCCAGAAAAAGCCATTAAAAACTAGAATTAATGAAAGTGATTCAATAAAGCAGTGCACTGGCATCTGGTAGTTAAGTATTAGATTAACACTCTTGAGCTAGTATTACAGATCTGCCAACATCTGACTTTCTTGATTATTATATTGGAAGCCAGTCCCCTGCTGGTTTATTACTCATTAGTTCTAAGTTGTAACGGCTTTAACTTACCTAGATACATGGCCGGGACTTTCGAGGTTTGACCATCACCAACTACCTTAAATAAAATGTGTAATGAGTTCCTTGCGGATGCGTGGTCACATTGCATTACCATCACACAGTACAGAAACATTTCTAGCAATTGGCAGTCCAATTAAAAGGACTACAATGGGAACACAAACAAATATACTCTCTGTCAAGGATAAAACACATTGGCAGAGCTATTTAAGGAGTGCTTGTATGACTGTAGGATGCAAATAAATCTACTTGAGCCATTTCTAATGACTACGACACTTCAGGAAAATGTTAGGTACCAATCAAAATGTGTGTAAAAATAACCAAAACATGGTTCATGTGCTGTGTTTATATTAGTATATAGACCTCATAGACTTTTTGTGCATAATGAAAAAAATGAAGAAGTTCCTTTTGGCCTCCTTAGGTGTATTTAAAACATCATGTGCACTTAATGAAAGAAAGAAGATAAAAACAACAATATCAATGTCTCCTGTCTTTCCCATTGACTCCTCTCCAAACAAAATCAAATAACATCTGCCAAATGCCAGCCTGTTCAGCTTGCTAATGAGTTTAAAAATTCAGAGTATGACCGTTGCTCAGCAACTGATAAAGAATACCAGTCACGTGGCGCTATAGTTAATATACAAGAGACCTTTACCCCTCCGTTTTCTAAAATCCTTAGAAAACTGGATTATTGAAAAAGCTATTTTTTCATGGCAATTTACTTGCTGCTGTGTTGCATTATACTGTTATTTGTTTTAATGCGCATGAACATGAGTATTCAGGTGACTGAAAGGGTGCTTAAGTTTTTCAATCACATATCTTTCAGCTCGTATATTTGGACAGTGGTAGAATTCCATTCAATTCAGCTGTTTGCTGACCATTTCAATAGATAACCATAGCTCTAAGTGCTTCAAGCTTCAAGTATGTGCCTGCGAATTTAGTTGACAGGCTGTTAAGCTAAAACTAAATTGAAAACTGTAATCAAAAGTGATAAAGGGGGATCAGAAGTGTTAGAAATCACAGTGTGTGCAGTGGAGATATAATCAGTCTCAGAAAGAAAAAGACAGGAGGGTAACAGTCACTCTGTCAGGATCGTTTCCTCGCCATGTCTCACCTGGAAGAAAAATTTGAACTTGACCATTAATCAATCCATCATTCAATCTTCCAGTAATCATCAGTGACATGAGGTTATAACGGAAAAAAAATAAACAGAGGGATACAATGGCATATTATTCTACCTGACACATGAAAGTAGGAAAAAACGCAGCTTTGGAAAATGCTCCGTGCGTGCAAGATAAGATTAGCATGATGAAGTAGCATAATTAGCTGCTTTGCTGTTATAAAATGGTGTTTATGCAGGAGGTAAAAATCCATTGTTATGGCTAAGTGTAATTCCTTACGTGTAGATAGTTCTACCACAATGTATTTAGACTTAACATTAATGCAGGTGAAAAGAAGGTTGAAAACTCTAGGAGTCTGCTTAATTTTAGAAAGAGAGAATGTGTAAAAAAAAGAGAAAGCTTGTCAAAAAGAAGCTGAAAAAAGGCTAGTAGGAGAATTAAATCTTTACTGGCAGCATGGAGTACTCGTGAAGACACAATATTGGAAACAGCGCCATTGCCTGCCACCTCTTGAGAAAAGATAGAAAGAGACATAAAAGAGTGAAAAGCATGGCCGACCAGCAAGGTGAAGGAGGTTATTAGAAGCAGGAAGACATATTTCAAAAAAGATGGAGCTCAGGGTAAATGAAGAAAATAGAAAAGATCATAAACTCTGGCAGATATAGCCAACTAAAAACAAGTTTTAGAAATAGCTTGCAAAAAGAATCAAAAGTAATAATACTTTTTTTTTTATTTCTCAAACACCTGAAGATCAGGAAACCTACCAGACCATTAGGTCTTGTTAATGAGCAGGTTTTAAAGGAAGCACTTAGAAAGGACACACAATTGCAGACACTGAAGGCATTTAGCAAAAGCTAAATGACTTCTTGGCCTTAGTGGGAAGGCCATTAAGGGGAGGGCAGGAAGGAGAGGTTTTCACTCCAGTACCACTTTGTGCCTCGGGTTCATCAGAGGAGCCATCTAAAACTGAAATAACTGTAGAATAGATTGGAGAACAAGATTAACAAATTAACTGGAGCAAATAACCAGGATTATATGGTATAGCCCTGGTTTTATGGTATAATCCCTTGCGTTCTAAGAGATCTCAATGATGAAACAGCTGAATAACTGTCTGTGGTGAATGTTAGGCCATTTTAAGAAAAGCCTTGAGGGAATGATCCAGGGGATTACAAACTATGTGAATTATTAGCCATTCACACCATTTATTTATACATAATTTGCAGATAACAACAGATAAACTAGATAAGACTTATCTACTTTACATAATTAAGAGTTCCTAATTTTTTCATTCCATATCCACTAGCATAATGCTTTGTCCCTCACTGAGATTTGATCCAGTGACAGCATTTGGCGCTAACTGTATAGTTCAGTGGCATGGGCATCTTCTGTTTTGCCCACTGGTGTATTTAGGGCAGGAGTTGCTCAGATATCCCCAAGGCATAAACACCAGCTCTAGATGTAAAAATATTGTTCATTTTATCAGGCTGTGTCCATTTTACTTATTTTATTTACCTGATGTAATAGCCAGCAAAATGGAAATGAAATAGAACTTTCCCACCTGAAAGAGAATAACTGGAAACACCTTACTAGAGAAGTAGTCAGTCATTTGTAAATATGATTAATTTGATGCAATTTAAGCTTGCAGTCATGGAAGATTAGCTGGTATCTGCAGCTGATATAAGGAAACAGACTCCTAAAGAGATGAACAGATGAATTCTTGCCTATTTCAGACATATATTTTAGGATTTAGGAAAGAGCTCTTTCAGGACTTCAGGATAACTAGGTTAGACTTGGATGACAGGATTTTAGATATCTAAGTTAGTTTATATGAACTGCACCATGAGCAAAAAGTGAGTTTGTGGGTACTAGTGCCAAGTTGGTCATTTCAAGGTGTCAGGTTTATCCACTTCTAGTCCCAGCTAGAGCCTCCTGCCTCTGCATATCACCATACCATGTTTCCTCTGGGTGTGATATGTTTCATTCACTAACCTAAGTTTGTTTAAGAAAGATTGCTGAACACTACTAAGTTCCCATGCTTCACCTTGCAGATAGTTGCCCTTGGATCTTCAAGAAATATCAAAGGATTAGGATCCTTTTCATATCTTTATTAAAAGGAAAAATGCTAGAAATTTATGGAAAACTTTATGTAAAATTATTCCTCTGAGGCTCAGAAAGAAAAAAAAAAGATACTTGGAAAGAAATCTATCAAGATATGTAGCACAAATATATGAAAAATCTTAATGTATTTTCAAACTTATTAACATTACTTCACAAGCTGGCAGTTTTTACAGCTGTACTTTTACATAACTGTTTATAAAAATACTGTTTACATGCAGGACTGCATCTGTGACATATTATCTATTTTTAGATGTTTTATCTATCTATTTAATGCAGACAATTTTACAGTAATTCAAACACTTCCAAGTCCTCGGCCAAAAATTGTGCAAGCATCTTTCAAAACGGTATGCAGAAATTGTGGAAAACCGAAAATTACCTCCCAATACCCAATGCTTGCACGGAATACAATTTACTTTCTTTTGGAGGGAGGACTGTCTTTATCCGCTTCTTATTCCTGCACACAAGCAAGCAATGCTCCAAGCTAGACTCCTGGGACAGGGCCTACTCTGTCAGGATTACTGAGGAAGCCAAATGTCATTCTGTTTCAGTTCTATAGCTTTTTGCTGGGTTGGCACAGGGAAAACCATGAAGGCAGCAAAATAACAATACTGCTGTTCCTGATATGTGAATAGACGCTCAGTTCTTTGGATGCAAACCTAGCACTGTGGGCTGGAGGATCTGAGCAGCATCCAAAGAAGGGAACTACAGTAACCTTGTGTGGCCAGCATGAAAGTGCCAATTGACAGCAACCTCCTGGGGGAGCCCTTCTCACGCAATTCGCTCTAGCAAATTTTGTAGGTCACCTTGTATGTTTTCAGATTTTTCCTTTTTTTTTTTTTCTGACTATTTTGTCCTTGTCGTGTGTAGTTTTAAAGACCTGTTTGAGAAGAAAAATGGAATCTCCATATCACATAGGCTCGGATTATAACTGAATGACAACTTCTATGGAAACGTCTTTATAATGGAAACATATATTCCTATTCTTTAGTAATCACTTCTTTCCATATTTCTCACCCTCCTCACTTTTTTTTTTTTTTTTTTTTTTTTTTTTACAATGGATTACAAGCTCAACTCTGTTGCTTCTTTTTCTTTTTTATATTTTTGGGTAATTCAGTACATTCTTTTTAAAATTTCTAATTAGAAATTTTGACATTAAGGGATGAAGGTTTATTTTCTGAAATATGAATATATCAGTTTTGGAGGGTTGTTTTCTGAAATATGAATACATCTTGCTTCGTATGTTCCCCTGCACTCCAGCTTGCAGAGGATGCCCTAAGAGCTGGAAAAAAAAAATCTTTCGCTGTGCTCCATATTCATTAATTGAATCAAGGCTTAGACTTTTCTGGGACTGAGTCATTGAAGCCTAGAGGGTAATGATTTAGAAAACTAAAGTCAATTAAGTGTCTTTTGGATCATTAGAGAGCAGATAAAAAATTTCCAAACTATTTGAAAAAAATACATACATGTTAATGACTAATAATAAAAAGTGAACAAATAAGACATCTTCAAATACAATCTTAATAAATTTAGCTAAAGAATAGAAGAAACAAAGTATAAGTTACCAAGAACCCAATTCAGTGACAGTTTTGATCTTCCTGAGGCCCCAGCCTCAGATTCTTTCAGGAAATGATCAGTGTCTTAAGACCAACACTAGTGTGTAGGGATGAAATACAACATTAAGTAATTCAGTTATGGTAACCTGAAACACTTGTTGGAGCATTTGCTCTTGTAATACTAATAGGTGTAGCTGTTACAGAGGTCCTTCTTCATTTATGTAGACTGTGACTGTAGAGGTCTCAATATTCAACATTTCATCAGATTTGAACAACAAAAGACTGATGTTTTCAACGTTACTACAAAAAATGCATGGGAGATCTTGTAAAAGGTTCACCGAGACATCCTTTAAGCAGAAGACTGCATAGTAAAAATATGTGAACGTTACTGTTATTCAAAGTCTTGGAAAGAAATTTTCAGGGATAGCTTCCACAAACTGACTTGAATACTCTGGAAATTGTGAGGGTAATAGGAGAAGATAAGCCCATGATCACATACACTGTGTTCATAATTCAGCTCATAATTCAACATTGTTTTCAGTCAAAAAAATGAAACTATTAAGTTGAGAAACTCCACTTCTGCCATGCAAGTTCTAATTTTTCACTAGAACTCATGCATTACCTTGATCATAACACATTATTTCCTCATTGGTTTTGATTTTCAGCTGACCATCTTTTTTTCCATTATCTAAAATATAAATCTAGCTTCTAGATAGAAACAATTAGTAGTTAGAGCATACTAAGTACAAAATTGTAGAGTTAAATGAACTCTTATAGGAATATGCAACTCACAGTTAAACTATTAAGGCTTCCATAACATACTATATCAAAGTTAAATGATACTACAGCTTGTATTTTAACATTTACCTTTTCGGACAAATTATTGTATTATCTTGAACTTAAAATACAATTGAAGGGTGATTTCTGTCTTCAGAATGCAAAGTTTATTAAGTCCGTCTCCTTCTATTCCATATAAAAAACAATAATTTGGCTAATATTTAATGTCTCCCTCCATAATATTAACTTTATTCCTTTAATTCCTCCCTGTGATGTATATTTGCTAGATGCCACTGTTACAGGCCTTTTTCATTGAGTTGCACCAGGGATCTATATTCCGAAGTTTCAAATCATTTCTATATATTCCTTTTTGATCCTTCTCTTGAACCTTCTGCTTTACTTCCTTTGTGTTTCCTTATCCCCATTCACATATACTAATACTTGTCACTATACCTGACATGATTCAGAAAAATGTTTGCTTTTCTTTCCCTATGAGATAGATATTTGTTCTCAACCAATTTTTCATCTTCTTTATTTTTACTTGAATAAAACTGTATTGGAGAGTATACACCTCCCTCCACACTACCCAAGGCTAAGTCACTTCATGTTAGTACTTTGACACGTTCCTTAACACAGTGAACAGGGAATGACAGATAGTATAATTTGATTGATTTCTATTAATATTAATAGTAAGCTTCAAGATGCTCATAGTGTGTACTGTGTAAATAATATTGAGATATATTGATGTCAGTATAAATATTTTAATTCTTTCAAGTATCAAAGATTATAGTGTAATTCACACCCCTATTAATACGTACTTGAATTATAATTGTGAATAATAATTTTGTATTGTGAGCGCTTATTTTATGTGCCTGGAGTGCTTGGTGGCTGCGTTTAGCTTTTTTTTTTATTATTAGCTATTTATATATTGATAGCGTATTTTCATTTTTGTTAAACTGTCTGGAATACTTGCATTAATATGTTATTATTGCAATTTAAAGTTAATAAATCAATTAAATACATCTCAATCATATTTAATGTCATTTACAGCAAACTCACAACTCAAAATAATAATAGCAAGTTCATCTATCAGCCTATATCTGCTTGTCAATCTATTCAATTTTACTTAAATACACATTTTTTCCTGAATTCTGAGCATATGTTTGGTTCTGTAGAGATGACGAAAGAGCAGTTTAATATACTAAATCTCTTGAGGATGAGAATACATTATTTACATTGTTTGCCTTCGATTTTGTCACTCAAATAACTTTGTCATACCAAAGTTACCAACTAAGAGTATGCTATCAATATTTCCATTTCATAAATAGTGTATATTATATACTACAACATCTGTTTACATTTAAAATATAGCATGGTTGCTTACGCCGTCTAATCCAAGAATCAAATACAGATATAAAACACAAAGTTAGAAATCTGAGTTATCTGTATGTTTCTCTACATGTAAATTTGAAATTTTGGTTATCTTTTCAATTTTAAGCTATCTAAGACTCCCTAGCATCGAATCCTCATTGAATTTCACGAATGTTGTCACAGATATAGAACCATTTTAGGACTTATGAATAAATCTTTTCAGTGTATAGGAGAACTAAATTTAAATTGGAAATTGTTGGGACCCTCACTACTATACAGAACACTGAGAAATGTTCACATGGCATTAGAACGAATATATGTATACATGTTTAGGAATATATCTGCACTTGGGCAAGTAAAATAAGCATATATATATATATATATATATGTATATATACACACCCTCAAGATAAAAACTGTGCAATTATTCTGTCATTCATAATTACACTTAAATGTCATTCTTGTGGGATAGCTTTCACTTTTATGATATTAACATTCATCAGAAGTAATTGTCTTTGTTAGAATGAGTCAAATTCATTGCTGTAATTAACCACAGTATTTTGAGTTCATGTAAATCAAAATGAGTTGGATCATATGAGTCAAAACTCTTGGAAAAATGATAATTTTCTTAGAAATAAGACTAACCAATTATTTAATGATGTTTTAAGCATGTCTGTGAATCATCAACATTAAGAAGTTGATATTTTAAAATTTTCTAAAAATCCAGTAATGCAATGTTGTTATTCGAGTTATCAGAGAACTCTGTCAGCCTTATTTAAAAGTTCCTATCTTTGGATTCTTTTCAGATAAATAGATGTGCAAACTTATATGAATATAGGTTTATCTTTACTGCATTAAAATAGCTGCTTTATACTTAATGGCAAAATCTGAATAATATTTTACTTAAAAATAAGCCAGCTTGTAAAGCTGGTAAATATTTTCCCAATTTCTTACCTCTGCTAAAATTAGTAATATATTACTGTTATTACAGTTGAGCACTAAAGGAAAACACAGTGAAATATAATCACCTCCATGTCCAAAAGGCCACCAGATGGCAGCCTTTCGGGAAAAATATAAATCATCTCCCTTACTGGGGCTGCAGCAAGGGAACAAGCATCTTCGAGGCCCATCTTGCTGGTCCCCACACATCTGCCAGTTGCTAGCAGCCCTCTCTCACACATATGTTATCCTCCTAGAATCCTAGAATCACTATGGTTGGAAAACACCTTCAACCAACCATAAGAAGTGCAGATATCCAAGAAGCTGGAGAAATTGAGCATTCCCAGCAAAGATCAGTGTGAGAGCCACAAGAGGTCATACTGCATAAGGCAGCTGGGAAGGCAAACTCCCCCTGTTCCCAAAAGCAGAGCAAGATGCCTCCTAAGGGATTTTGCAGCTGCTGAGTGCTGCACAATTATGAAAATCATTCTCAGCTGTGAAGAAATGATACCCGCCCACTGCTGCAGGGGATAATTTTAACTAAATCAGGCTCTAAGTGTCCGTATTTGCAGCCCTTTAATTTGCAGAGATGAGGAATATGTTCTGGGAATCTGATATGTAGATACTATAGATGAATCTAAAAAGTCTTATGTAAATTATAAAGTCTAGTTATAAAATATTTTGCTTATGTGTATACTAATTTTAGAAAAAAAAAAGCTCTGTGAATTCTTCACTGATACAGTGAAATACATAAAATAAGACAATGCATTCACAAATACTTCGGTAACTAGCAGCATACTAGATACATCCTAAACAGCTCCTACCCAATTTAAAAGAGTATATCTTATCTATTTAAATATAAGAGATTGAATATTGGAATAAAAGAAAACAATGAATAAAAAGAACACCTTGGAGTTTAGGAAAATAAAAGAGTTTTTATATTTGTAGAAAGCAAATGTTTTGATAGCTGATTCTGTAAGTGCAGTATTGACTCAAGATATGAGTAATATCTCAAAATAGCATTGCAATATATCTCTAACCACCAACATTTTTTTATGGACTATGGACCCAAACTAGCATCATCTTGCTGTGGGCATACACCCTCCATTTGTGCAAATAATTGCATTTTGTCCCACATTTTGTGCATAAAACAAAGTTGCATCAAAAGAGATTTCTAGAACACTGAACTTACAAGAAAAGATAAAACCTGCAGCTGCATTCAGTGGGTCCTTTATTCTCATTATTCCCCTTCATTTTGGACACAGTGTTCCAGCAGTCACTCCTGTTCATCTAGTATAAGGTTTGTATTTTTCGTACTAACTCTGTCTCTCCATTTTTGAGAGTAGGAAATGGATAGAAAATACGTTCTCCTTCATACAATCATTTGAAAAATACAGGAATCCCAGTTCACTGCAAGTGATCCCATGAGATGTTCTCTTGGTTTGTATCCACCTTTGGCTTTTATTATTCCTAGAAGCTAGCCATCCACAACAGCTTTTGAAACAGAAAATGCTAGACAGCTTTCCTTGACTGTGAAAACTGATGCATGTGTCTTCCATTAAAGACTGAGTCTTGAGCACTTTTATTATCAGTAAAATCTTTCTCCTCTTAATTGACTGCCTACCCTCACTACAGGGGCCTCTGATCAGCTTTTTGCCCTAAACTACTACAGGCTGCCATCTCATCTTGAAAAGTGAAAAAAATCAGGTGGTTCATTTAAAATTTTACACTGTATGCTGCAATAGTTTGGGAAGCGACTGATGAATAGTTTGAGATGCTGTAAAGAAGCGAGAGGGACAAATGAGTAATAGTAACTTATCATTTATCCCAGCCTCTCTGAGTGAGAATCTTCTTACAACTTGCACTTGATCTTGGCAATTACAGAGCAGAGGAGCAAAATGGCATCAGTGAGAACGTGCATTGCTATTTTGTTCTTTACTGAATTTTATATGATCAATATATTTGATTTAGTCCGAGTATGTTTAATAGACTGGAGTTCTAGGTGGAGCTTGGGTTTCTTCCCACTCTGATTCTAAATCAGAAGGTGGGAGGAGGTGCCCATCCTGTTGGACCGGAATGGCTCTGTGCACACACGAGTGTTGATGTTTAGTTCAACTGATGGTGTTGAATAATGAGAAGTGTTACCAGAGTAGGCAGTATTTGAGGAGAGGATTCTGAACTTCTCTTTCAAATCTAGATATCTACATTCTACTTAAGTTCCAATTTTAGCAGAATATAGGTAGCCTGAACTGTAACACATGCATATAGATTTTTATGTAGTTATGCAAAATATACATAATTATGCTAAAAAAATCATAGGACTTTGTCACATAGTAAAGAACAATAAATGCTCTCAAAGTTCCTCAAACAATTTACCATTTGAGCAACATATTAGTGCTGATAGAACTAGTGAATAGGTTTACAAACAGAAATGTGTTAGTTCTCAAATATTTTGAACTGAAATAATCTCATGCTTTATAATACCTAATGACAAAACAAAATCTACATTTAACTATAGTAAATACTGAAAGCAGCCTATGTCCTGAAAACCAAGAGCAACAGAAAGAGACTACTTGTATTTTTAAAATCTGTTTAAAATTGTTCATAATATTAAATCTTCAAAGATAGCTAAAGTGTTTAGAGGCAATTTACATAATGCTTAGAAGCAATACATGATTTGCATTACCTGAATTAAATAATAAGTAGCAGAAACTCAATTGTAACAACTAGTGAAAGCACATGTAAAATATTACATTCAAGCTACAATTTTTAACAGAAATTGAATTTTTAAAATAAATACTGGAAAAATCTGCAATACTTTTGGTCAGAATAATCTCTAGCTCTATTCAAATATTTTTATTTGAATAGACATTATTTTTAATGTCTTGTTTAGATATTGATACCTTGGATTTAGTTTTTAACAGTTTTTACACAGTTTTAACACTCAACTACTATTATTGGGAGATACTATTAAAAATGTCATATTTGATCAGACATCCACAATAAAATATTGTTATAAAAATACTGATGAATGATATAGGGAATGATATAAGGGAGTGTAATCTTTGCTATGTGGAAAAGAAAAAAAACAGTTTTGATTTGGAAAATATTTTTCCTTCAGTCTACATACTATAGTCTTATTCTGTTGATCAAGTCAGCCAAGAATAGGTCCACAGTCTGTGCTTATCCCAGAATTCTTCTTACAAGACAGTAAAATAGTCAAAAATCATGGCATCCACAAATATTTAATACTTTTAAATGGCTTTTCTACTCCATCTTTCTTAAAAATACAGTGGTCAATGAAGTGATGTGCAATTTAACAAAGGGGAAATAAAATTTTAACTCATATAATTTATCTAATACTCTTTTTTTAATGCATTAAACTAGAGAATATTTCTTAAATTACGTCCTCCTGAAAGGTTACTTTGAACATTCTTATTAAATTCAGGAAGAAAGGTTTATTTAACAGAATAATTGTAAATGTATATGTTAAAAATTAATAGTTGTTCAAATCTTACTCTTCAGTCTGACTGTTGTCATTGTGATATCTTCACTGTGCCAAGAAAATGTCGTACAGCTATATCAGAGCCAATAACAGTGTTGCTGAGTCAGCAAGTTGCCATCTAAGTGACCTGTACCAGTGCCAACAGAAGCTAAGAGACTTTTATCTCTAATCCATTCATTAAATACTAGTTAACTTAAACTTCTCAGCTGATGATACACACATTCACATATATCTATAACGTTTCTCTGGAGATATAATCAAAATGCATATTTTATAGGTGAACGTTCAGAGTAAAATATAAACATTAGCCTTTGTTGTTTGACAACTTGAACTTCCTTATAATGTGCACTATATTACATCTAATGAAATCAATTGTGAAAATCAAATTTCATGGAATCACTTCAGTTATTGTTCTCAAAAAATAGGACTTCACTTAATACTAAAAAAGGGGAAGAAGAGGAAAGACATGAAAATTTCAATCCAGTTCTACCTCCTAAAATCCAACTGAATTACTTCTATAGGAAGCTTAAGGGGCAGTAAACCTAAAAAACAAAACAAAAAAATGGAAGGCATGTGGTAGAAATAAGACAGAAAAGGAATCGTCTATTATAGCAAACTTTATAAATGGAAAGTATCTTAAGAAACAGACAGGAAACAAATTCTGTCACTCCATCATTCTGATAGTCACGCAGCAGTATGGTGCAGTAGCCAGCAATGCTCAACTCTCTTGCTATTTCAACAAGCCACAGCTATTTGCGTTATCACGGGTATCATACTGAGAATCAAAGCACAAGACATTATAGTCACTGATTCATGATAATAGCCTTGAGCAAAAATGTTAATATATTTCTTTTCTTTGGAATTCTCATGATATATGACATGCAATGCCATCTGTCTGAAATGTTGTCCTCTGTACAAAAATGGTGTCAAGTATTAAATCTCTGAGTAGTTTTTGCTAGTCTCAGGTTTTCATGTTGGCATTCACTCAGGCTGCTAAGGGTCTGATTCTGCAGTGCATGCTCTGCTGTGAATTTGGCTAGGGGCCACCAAACTGTCAATGAATGAAGCAAAACTGTAACAAGGACTCAAGGTTGAATGTGAAGATCCTGGATTGCTCCAAACAGCACCAGATAGCATGCATATTAAAGCCAACGCCTGAGATCAGTGAATCTTGCTAGGAGGGTTTTGTTTGCTTGTTTGCTTCTAACAGGTACATTGGAGACAATTCTTCGGAAGCAGAGTAATAGAAAAAAGAAAACAACTAGCATTGACTAAACCCTAAAAGCTCACACATAAGCATGTTTTCCTTTGAGCTCTAGAGAAATGGAGAACAAAAAGGGAAGTAAGCAAGTCCAAGTAGTATCTGTTATGTATGATTCCCTCTCCTTTTTTTCTTTTTCTTTTTCCCCATAGAGTATTCATGGAAACTGAGAAAGACAGATTTTAATTTGGTTCTCTCTGGATTTGGAAGACTACTAAATTGATCATCTGTTTTAAAGTTACTTAGCTCTCCAAATGGGATTTCCCCAACCTCTTTCAACTCTTTCTCAGATTGATTTTTGGTTGCTTATTTGGGCAAAAAAGAAAGAATAATGCCGCTGAACTAAGAAAGGGAAATAAAATTCAGGAAGGTTTATAAGCTTACTACCTCTAATGCAGAAAAATCAGTGTAATTTTAATTTTTTATAGTATGTATTTGAAAAAAAAACACATGCTAAGCTATAAAAAATGAAAAGCATAACTGGATGTCAGTTTATCTCTTATTTCTAACACTTTTTAGATAATGGCATTAATAGTGAGTCTTTTTATTTATACAAGATGATTATACATTTTGAGGAGTTGGCACGTGTACTTGCTTGAATTCTGACTGCTACTTTAAACATAAAAAATGCTACACATAGTTTATTCCCTGGGACAGTCAGAATGGATATTATTCATTCACCATAGATTAACTCAACTATTAACTACAGTTTATAACCACTAGACAGAAAGACATCCACAAGTGCATTCGTCATGTTGCAAGCACAATGGCTCTGAATGTTCAAAACATGCGCTTTCAAGCAATCATTAGTTCCATACTTTAAACTTCTGCTGTTATTCATGCCAGGGTGAAGAAGTGTTCTCATGAGATTCTTAGTTAAGTGCTTGAAAGATGAGATTGAAAGATCCACTGAGAGGAATGAGAGAAAGCCCAGAGCACATTTTAATAAACAGACATAATCTCGTAATTCAAGAAGGATAGATGTTTCAGAAAGACCAAAGTATTTAAAACATTAACAGAGGATTGAATGCACTGCACTATCAAATGATGGGAAATTCTGAATTAAATTGCTTATATTTTGGAATTTCACACATGCCACCTTCCAAGTAATCTAATTAAACCACCACTGCAAATAATTTAGTTCTACATCTAAGTTTGCAGTTGAACCAGGTATTAATTGTAAAGGACAGATGAGGGGAGATGTGAGCATCTGCCCAAATTTGGGTATTTAGACACCTTGCAGACACCTCTGAGTTAATCATCATTCTCTCCCTTCATGAGCACTAAAGAGAAATAGGCATTTCCAAGCAGTTCTTCTCATCTTAGAGTACGTGTTTAAAACAGATGAGATAAATGTCTCTCTAGAAGTGCCCACTCTTCCCTACTGACTCTAACTGGAGTGTATGGTAGTAGGTCTATACACCAACTATCTAAGGTTACAGGCATTGAGTTGTCTCCTAGGGGATATATATATTTTGAAACAAAGCATCAGTAAGCATTGACTTAAAATGCTCATATTCTGAAAGGGGATTAGTGAAAACAAAATCAATATAGAAGTGACGAAGTAAATACTGAATTACAATGGAAATGTTCTTTTCTACATAACCATATAGATGTATTTTTAAATGGTATAAAAATGTACAATGCACAGTGCAATATATTACTTATGGTGGAAGGCTGTCAAGAACATGTTAGCTTCTTAGGAACTGTATGGGACAAAGAAGAAAGCTTATTCTGTATATATCAAAATATATCGTTACTTCTTCTAAAAACCCAGGATTCATCAACCATCTTCCTTACATTTTCTCTTGCCTCTGTCCCATTAACCATATCTCAAAGTTCATTAGTCTGCCACCAGACTTTCTGAGAACTGGCTTATATCTGATTCCATCAAGCAACTTAACTTGTCACTACTTGTGAACTGGAAACTCTGTATGTTGTTCAATTGATCTTCAGGTAGCGTCAGAAAAATTCCATCTCAACTCCTATTAATGCAACTCGCTTTCCACATAATTCTCGCTAATACAATGCTTCTGATTTTTGCAGTTTTTGCAATTATCTCTAATAACTGAGCCAAGCAAAATTTGTGTAGAATTTCTGATCTCTGTGCCAAATCCTGTCAAAATGGCTGAGCCTAAGATAGATTTGGGATATAATCTCTCTATACAAACTTTGACCCAACAAATTTTCTCCTAGAAAGTGAACCTCATACAAAAGAACACCAATGAACATCTGGAGATGGTTCTAGTCATATTCTCATATTCTCTCTTTGAGACAATGAATCTGTATGCATTACAACATTCTACTTTAAATATCAAGATCTATTGTAGGTTTTTAAAGTGTGTGTGCATACATTTTTTATAAGCACTTCTTTCATATAAATAAGTTCTAGACATGGCAAGATTACATGCAATTAATTAAGTGCATTAAATTAAATTAAGTGGAATGAAAAGATGGAAAATATTCTGTTCAGAATTAGATGTCCATTGTCTAGATTTATGAACTTGAGACAGTCTATGTCAGCATCTTCACAGACAGAAATATGTTTTATCATGCTTCTAGAAAAAAAAGATTAGAAGACATTCAGTTCAAGATTAAGACATCTAAACTCAAGATAGGTGTCCAACATTCATCATAATTAAAGAAAAAATCAATACAGTCATGACAGTCTAGAGGGTAATTTAACTGACTAGGCTATATATGCCTGTGTTAGAGTGAGGTAGTAATTACTCTCTTTGGTTAGAGTATGACTGTATTGGTACAATTTAGAACTGCATTTGACTAATTTATCTTTCACAGCAATATTACATTTGGCCTTGGGCTGCATGTTAGTTAACTGTTCAGCTCATCAAAATAAAGCTGTACTTGAGAAACCCAACTAAGATAACTGTTGTAAATTTACAGTTAGCTAATTAAACCCTGTTTATTAGCAGTAATAAATGCCAGATATATTTTGCTTGATTGATCTTCCGTAGTCAAGAACTTGCTGAATTATCCCAAAGGCAGCTTACCTAGTGGTGCAAATGTGGTGAGTCATAAAATCACAGACCGTTTGAGTTTGGAAGGGACTACTTGGAATGAAGATGAATAAGCTGAGGAAGTCTGGACCCAGGACTGACCACTGGGGCATGTCCAGCTCTTTCTACAGGCCTCCAACTAGACTCTATGCCACTGAGCATGAACAACATCCTTATAATTGTTCCAAGTATCCTGCTCCTGTTTCCACTTTCTGTACACTTCCTTCTTCTGTCTGAATTTTGCCAGGAGCTACTTGTTCATCCATGCAGATCTGCTGCCTCTTTGTTAAACTTCTTTCTTATTAGGGGGCACAATTCTTGAGATTGGAGGAGGTGATCTTTGAATATTAACCAGATCTATATTCTGTGTTCAATAACTATCACCGCAAATAATCATTTATAAAAACCTAATAAAGAAAAACATTCTTAACTAAGATATATATTTTGAACTGATGTGGAACTTATGTTCATATTATTATGTTTTCCCAAAAATTATTTTCAGAATATGGAAGCAAAACAATGACAATTGATCTTTAAAGTTAGCAATCTGTACTAGAAGGATATTAACCATTACATTCTTTTACTATGGAATAGAATCATTACGGTTGGAAAAGACCTTTAAGATCATGAAGCCCAAGTAATCCTGTTTGACTACACTATTAGAAATTTAATATATGTAAGTTTTAATAGGCAAAGATAATTATGTTAGTAAGCAGTCATTCATTTGAATAAACTTTCACAGAGATAAGATTCATCTCACAACTTTAACTACCTAATACATATGAATTCAGTTGAATTTAGTCAATAGCCTCCCTCTATAAAAATTGCACCAGATATCTCCAGGGTACCATTACTCCTATTCTAAAATATGTAGGATCAACTTCAAAACAAACACATAAAGAACTTATTTCACTAATTTAAACTTGATGTATAACTTTAGGTGATTAACATATTTCTTCCTGCATTATTTTGTCAAAAACATGAATGTGAAGATTCTAAACAGATACAGGCAATGTTTGAGCCTTCAGGGGACGACAAGAATACAAACAAGCCTCAATAGAAGCAGAACTACAAACAAATCTACTTTTCACAATTTTATCATTGTTACAGGTGGCCATATACCATCACCATCTAGCCAGCTGGCCCTGGCATACTTGCACATAATCAACACTTTCAATACCTTTGATATACTATCAAAATTATAAGGATTTTTTATTTTAAGACTGTTTTTTTTTTCTCTCTTTGTCAGTACTGTATGTATTTCCTCAGGCATATATTCCACACACATAACTCCAAATTACTGCACAGGGTTAGAAGAATTAGACATAATCTGTATTAGAGTTGGCTCCTGATTATTAGTGAATCATGTAACTGAAAAGGAAATAATATATATTTTGATTTTTTCTCATAGGGATTTTCAGGTTTACTATATATTAAAAAAAAACTAGTTTTTATGATAAAGATATGAGAAGTCAGCCCCACAGGTTTGTATTCTCCATTTGTCAACATTAAATGAAAATTAATATTTTCACCAAAAAAGGGTCAAAACACTTGTTGGTAAAGCATTTAATAACACACAATGGTAATTCACATAATACATTTTCAGTATCACCAGGCTATTTTGCTGAGACACGTATAAGTTACCTAAATGTGATCATATTTGAAAGAAAACATCATATAGAAAAACGCTCAGTGGTGGCTGCCCGCTGCATTTCATATGCATTTTCTCATCATTTTAATTCATAGTAATTTATTTCTTCTAGATTCTATCTTATTTCACAATATCTTGATATCAAGCCATATATTAGTTATCATATTTGAAACTGGACACATGTTCACCGAAACGGTTTTTGGAGTTCATCAGCCTACTCAGATTAAAGCGCATGATGAAACCTCATGTGATGAAGAATACGTGCAGCCTTTATTAAGTCTTAGAAATTACTTTCCAAATATAATGCTTTATAAAAAATAAGATCCAACCCAAAGGAAATAGGCTGGTGTAATGCAGCTAACTCCATCTCCCTCTAAGACAGCTAATGAAAAAGAAGAAGAAATAAGAGAGAAAGGTATCAAACAAAATTGAACTGGCATATGATGAACAGACTAGAAGAATATAGCAAACAAGCAGAGAAGAGGAAGTTCTAATCATATGGAATAGGAGTATAGGATTCCTATACACATAGCAGTATAGGAACACGTCATGAACTTGAAGGATCTTTAAGGCTCAATTAGAATTGAACCTGGCAAGGGATGTAAAGAGTAATAAGAAGAACTTTTTCAAATACATTAATAACAAAAGGAAGGTCAGGGAGAACGTGGGTCCACTAGTGAATGGGCTGGGTACCCAGGTTACAAAAAACACAGAGAAAGCAGAGCTACTGAATGCTGCATTTGCTTCTGTGTTTGTCAGGGGCAGCCCTCTAGAATCCCAGGCCCTAGGGACACAAGAGAGCTGGGGAGAGGAAGG
>JAUBOD010001059.1:942628-966400 GCA_032353885.1 Nothura maculosa
CCTTCTTTGGAGATCTTTAAAACCCGCCTGGATGCAGCCCTGAGCCATGTGCTCTAAGTGACCCTGCGTGTGCAGGGTTGTTGGACTAGATGACCTCTAAGGTCCCTTCCAACCTTACACATTCTATGATTCTATGATTCTATGATCTTTTGTCTTTCTTAGGCTCACTACATCTCACTGTCTTTTCTTCCTTTACAACTGTCTATGATTAAGTTTTCTTCATTTTGGCAACTCCAATTTAAGCAATTACACATGTATGTGAAACTAGTATGCTCCTTACTGTGATAACACAGTTCATTCTGTGGTCTACTCCTTCTATCATTCAACTATGCCTGTCTTCTCTAAAAATACTAAAAAAGCTTTTACTTTCTCTGAAATACAGGGTTTTTTTTTCATTATTTCATAGTAACTCTTGAAATTCTTGAAATGGTCCGATGCCTGACTTGTATCACAGCTGCTCTGAGAAGTCTGTCTTGTGATAACTAAAGTGCTACAGCAACTTTCTCAGAGCTGAGAAAATATTCCCTGATTATAACAAAAATATTTGAATGATTAAGAAACTATAACAGTTTTAAGATTTCTTGATGTAATGCTTAAAATACAAATTATCTGGGAACAAGAAATGGCTTTTGATTATAACAATTACTGTAATGGCAAAATAATTTATATTTTTGTATTTTTATATTTTTGGAGAAGCCTGGAGAAACAGATGTGTTCACAGCTTTAGCTAAATAGTGTGATAGTGCTGTTATCCTAGTGAAAGCTATACCAACCACTTTATATGTTTGCTTCACTGCTCAAATCTCTTACTCTAAAAGAGAAAATCCTGAGCTCCAGGCCCTTTTCAGCCTCAGGGACATGATAGCATATCATGAGGTCATGTCTAGAAAGCGTCCTAATTACATGGGCTGGAGCTCTTTCCATCTGTCCCTCTCTGCCTTTTTGAAGCAAAACTAGTGTACAACTAGAGACAGGGAAGCCATAGAGCCAGAAAGAACAACCCAGAGGCAAATACAGGAAATGAGAATTCAATTGCTCTCAGACTAAGGCTTAGAATGACTAAATGCCACCTCCTGGATCGGCACTCTAGTCATTAGACTAATAAACCTTTGGGAACTATCACTCCTACACACTTTTCCTGGAAAGGAAAGTAAGGAAAAGTCAAACATAAAACTTAAGTGAAACAGTTTGCTAAAGAGCACGGTCAGCTATTTTTTACCCATTTCAGCATCTTGCATATCAGAATTATGTGTGCCAACATACCATTGAACAGGGACATAAGATTCTATGAAGATTGTTTTTTGAGAAATTCTGTTTCATTTACTGTTACTTTAAATTTGTAAATGATAAATTGGTCCTAAACAAATTTGAAACATATATTTCAGTGAAAAAATGTGAAAGTCTCCTAACAACTGAAATTCATTATATATATATAATGCATTATATATATATATATGCATATAAACAGATATATATATATATACTACATAGTCTTAATCTAATTTTGGTTGGCTTATCCTCTTAATGTATTTCACAGTTTAGAACAGCATCTTAAATTTTATTAAGATTTTTTTTTCTTTTTTTCTCATTACTTGCACTTTATTTATAAGTATTATCATGTGGTTATGACTAATTGTAGGAATTTAAGCAGAAATGCTCTTGGATGGATTTAGACAACAGTTTCTGAAGCAAGTCTATTAATTCAAGATTAAAAAATAAATATTACTAATTTCTTCTGATTACAGGGAGATTGCTGGTTCGATTTGTATTGAGGGAGTGGTCTGTAGCAAGATTTTCAACTTTTCAACTTTTGTTTTATAGTTATTACTGTTATGTCTAAGTAAATATCTCACTCTATTTTTTAGTTCCTACGTAGTGCATCCATTTGAAATTTTAAAGTGTTTCTTTAAACAGCTAAGATGCAAGGCCATTATGAATATAAATAAAGCATTATAAGCCTACTTTATACATTCTTTCAAAAAGATAACCAACAAATGCTTCAGTGTAACACATCTCTGCCACTAAAAAAGGAGAAAAAATGTTTAAAAATAATTAATTTAATTTAATTTAATTTTTAATTTAATTAATTCAATTTTAATTGAATGCATGAATTATAACCAAACCAAATCAAAACTAGATAATGCAAAACTAAATATTAGAAAATTATCAAAGAAAGTGAAAGTAAAATCCTGTCTAGAGAGATTCCTAAATAGCCTCAGCAAGAGTTTGTATAAGACAGTCTCTTATTTTACATAATTTGGAATACTTTAACCTCCCAAATTCCTAATAAATATACATTCTTATATCCACTCTCCTAGATCTCACTGTTTTCTGGATACTTTTCTTTTCTTTTCTGTGCAAAGGCCATGATATCAAAGGTCAAGGGGAAGTGAACCTAAAGTGCTGAAGCAAGGATGGAAAAATGAGAACACTGGATCAATATATGAATTCAGAGTGTGGCATAACTTAAAAAAAACCTGGAGAGAATAAAAAAAAATATATATTCTACTTCTTGCAGAGTAGTAAGTAGATACAAATGGCTGGTGTTTTAGTTCTTAAGAAAAGAACAGATATAGAAAGCAATAGGAACTCATAAATGAGACATCTTAGAATTAAGATTCGTATTCTAATTTCAACAGTAAAATGTAACTTCAGAAAGAACTATTCCATGAAGTGCAATTTGGGAAGCAGTCATTCAAAAGAAAATGGATATTGTAGGTTCCTCAAACATGTGCATTTGTGAGGTGGTGTTGGAAAGTACAGGAACAATCAAGTTTATGAAAGGATTTATGCAAGACTAAGGAACATACAGAAAAGTTGGACTGATCTGTCTCAGATTTATGAGTTCTTGCATATAGAAAGACTGGAAAATTTAAATAATAGATGACTATATACTCAGAGGTACAATTTGGGTGTTGGGATTACAGCGAAGGAGAATGTCTGGCAGCACAGACATTCTATGAGTCAAATTCCCACTTTGCATATTCCCTGGGTTTGGAAGAAATAGCAAGTTTGTGGGAACAATTAATGAAATTAACACTTTTATAACTTTCCAGAAAGAGAAAAATATTTCACAGGTATGAGAAGAGGCTGTAGGTTATGAACAATGCAAAGATTTGGTGATGAATGAGATTAGGTCTCTATTCAGTAGTTGGATATGGGTAATTTCTGTGGGATATTATCACATGTGCAAATGTTGCTTAGTCAATTATTAAGTCAATTATTACATCATAAGCATACTAAATAGTAAAATGAAGAAAATTATAGTAAATAGATAAATAACACAGCAATAGTAAATGGTGAGAGTAAATGTAGTGGAGTGCAGGGAAGTAACAGCAAATAAATACAGAATATTATTATATCATTGCTAGTAAAATAAATAACATGATAGGATAAATATTCACACAGTATCTAATCAAGGTTTTATTTGTGGCTTATTCTTAACATCAGATTGTACTCAATTTTACAAATCTGAAGAATATTTTTTGAAAGAAAAAGTATACATTTAAAATATTTCTCCCAAATTTAATTCATAGATGGTGCTCCTTCCATGAAAGCTGACAGTAAGCACAAACTCTTCCTTTCCTTAGTTTTCCTCTCCTGTCTTCCACTTTTCAGTCAATGATATGATGTTAAAATATCCTTATATCTGTGCTTATAATTATAATTTTCTTGCATGTGATTATAATTTTCTTGCATGTGATTTCCTATTATCATAATTAATATTGAGGAACCAGAAACCACTGACCACTGACTATTTATGCTCATAAATCACTTTGTTCTCTCTGCTAATTCACCTAGAAAAAATATATTTAAATATTTTTCATTTTAATATATTCTATGCAACTTTAAATAAAGTAGAATAGTTAAAATGTGCAAATTCCATAAAATGGCTGGGATCAAGATTCAATGTAAAAATATAATACCAATTTTAATATTCAAATATCTTTTGTAAGAAATTTGGAATTTGGTATGAATTAAAATTAATTAAATTCATTAAAATTAATTAAAATTAATATGATGTTAGAATATTTTTCTTGTATAATTAATAAAGGATTTTCTCTTTAGTATGTAATATTGCAATTAATACAGTATTACCTTTTTACTATGTAATACTAGTCAAATATATCATATTCTCAAATGGCAATCAGAACAGTTATCTACCAACACCATATTTGATATTTCAAGTATTTTCAGTGATTGCTCCAATATTTTGTTAAAAGAAAAAAAAATTAGATTAACTGGCACCTACAGGAGAGAAGAGAGATCTCAAACTTGAATCTGGCACAGCTTGGGTAATCTCTCAGTCAAAACCTTTCTCAGAAACTTCACTTTGGAGTTGCCACATCTTTCATTATAACAGAGGTATTCTTTTGTCAAATGCATTTCTGACAGAGGTCTACTGTAGCATGGTAATGTTTCCCATTAACTACATGAGGATCACTGTTACTGGAACAAGAATTTTGTAGTTTAAATGGAGAATAATCATTCTGCATCCACTTAACCTACTAACGTCTCTTGGCGTTTTTTACAAACTCTTGTAGGAATGTGTCCTTCTTGTGGCTAATATCACATTTCTATATTTTTCAAAAGATCCTAGCACAGTAAATTAATGCTTACAAGAATAGTGCACTAGCAGCATATTTTCTGACTGCTGTATCTTCTCTGAGTTTTTCTAAGCATGCTCAATCTTGAAATCAATGAAAGTGACATAGATAACACAAAAGTATCACAAAAGTGACAAAGATAACACAAACTGTATACTTCTATTTTTTTTCAAGGTAGTTACACAACAGAGCAAATTTAGCTAGCAACATTTAATTCAATGGTCATGGGATGAGATTCAAACTAAATCAGATAAGGAAAGAATAAATAAAATAATAAATTTACATGTAAAAATTGATTTAACTTTGCCATGGCATTCTGGTATTCGAAAATAATTGCACTTGTTACTGTTAGGTTAATAAACATTTATAGTTGTTAAATTATGATGCAACATTCAAGAAAAAGGTCATGCATTTGCTTAAATCTACTTCAAATGATCATTAACTGCAAAAATATCTCACACAAAAAACAGTACTTTAAGAAATAGATAAATAGATAGAATAGCATTAATAGATTATTTCCTAAAATAGTTAATTCACACTAGTTTAATAAATGCTTGCTTATGTTGTGTTTATGTTGAAGAACTTAAAAAGAAGGTATCTGAAAGTAGGAATTGCCTTTTACACACTGGATTTTGTTTAGTGTAGAAGTGTAGTAGCTTGCCAACAGTTTTCTTAATCACTTCCTTTAGAGACACTCACCAAAGGCCATGATTCTCAATACAGAGAATTTAGTTTAAATTCAGATACATGTATATGTATATGTACACATATATATATATACTTCCTGTAGAAAACACATACTCACAGGTCAGATTTTATACAGATTAGGATTTTCCTTCATTCTTATACGCAGAAAGTTGCTTTACAATGGTTACATATAGAAAATCACAGTGATAACATCTACAGCAATTACTGGTCCTATTCTAAAGCAAATTCTATATCTTAGGTAGACTTGGTACAACTCTCTCAAGTCTACCTCTGAATTCATGGTTGAGTGAAATTGCTAGTTTTTAAATCATTTATTGTATTTATAATCTTTCTTTTTCTGTGAATACAATATTTTTTGTAGGCAGAAAATAACAACCCCTCCAAAATGTTTGAAAATATTTTTAGATATGGCTAGAAAAAGGCAGCCTTAGAGGCCTTGGTATTTCTAGTCTAACTCACACAAGATTATTTCAACTATTCCAAAGCTGAACACAAAGAGTACCATAAATATTTGGATGCTTCATAGCTTCGAGTCTGGAATTGTCACCTGCTAATCATTCCTTATGCATTTTCTAAAGTATGTTACTTATTCCTCAGTAAGGCAGAATCATTCAGCAGCCGGTTTGCTAACAGTAGGAGGATATAGCATCAAAACAACCTATTAACTGCACACAGAAATTTCAGCCATTTCACTCAAAGTCTACCTTCTCTTTAGCATTAACTACAGTAGCAAGGTACTGCCCCTATTCCAGCTCTCATTCACACATTGAAAGCCTCTGACCTATTTTTGGAGATATTTTCAGCCTAAACTTATTAACTAGGGGCACAGCCAAATCCCCATGCAAGACTTTTGCTCAAGCTGGTAACCTGTCTGCTTTGCATTACAAAGGTAGATGAAAGCCACTTACAGAGCTGCTAATCCTGCAGTGCCTTCCCAGGAAAAGGAACCAAAAACATAACAGAGGAACATATTTATTATAAAACTGAAATATGAACTTCCAGGGGAAAGTTATAATCCTACAAAAACTTACAAAGCCTGCTTATGTTTAAATTATTTCAGTTGAATTTAATAGACAACTTTAACAACATTGACATCCCTTGCCAGATGTATTTTGCTACTAATGCATTTAAATATTTCTAGCGAAAATGTGGGACTGCTGATGAATGCTATGGGTGCTGTGGTAAAGAAGGATACAGAGGAGGCAGAGAGATACTTGAATGGCTTCTTTGCTTAGTCTCTACTGCTAAGATTAGGGAATCTCTGCCCTGGTGAGGCCTTAGCTGTTTTTCTATGTCCAGTTTGAGGTTCCCCATTAGAAGAGAGACATGGAGCAAGTGGAAGTATGTCCAGAGTAGGGCTACAAGGGTAGTTAAGTGCCTGGAGCATCTGCCCTATAAAGAAAGGCTGAAAGAGATGGGCCTGGAGAAGCAAAGACTGAAGTAGGACCTTATAAATGTGTGTAAGTCTTCAGCGGGGCCCAGCGATAGGACAAGAAGCAACAGGTAGAAAGTGAAACATCTGATGTTCTGTCTTAATATGAAGAAAAGCTTCCTGAGTGTGGAGGTGACAAACACTGGAGCAGGTTGCCTAGAGAGCTTGTGGAATATTCTTCTTTGGAAATATGCAAAACCTGCCTGGACATAATCCTGTGCAACATGATCTAGATGACCCTCCAGAGGTCCTTCTGTGATTCTGTAATTGAAGACTCTTGGGGCTATAGTTCAGCCTTAGGCACCTTGTTCACTGCCACATCTAACAGCAAGCCTCAGCAGGATGTAGACCACTCTGCAGTTAAAAACGAACTAAGCACATCTCAAGTCCTTTAATGGGGTTTCACATCACTAACTTCATGACTTCATTAACATCCTAAGCACTGTTTCATAGAAACTCTCTAGATCTAGCTAAGATTAGCTTGTGGTTAAAGTCTTTGCCCAGAAAATATGTCCCTTAGGTTATGGATCCTCCAGATTTGTAAGGGTTTTTCATTCTATATACCTTTATTATATTCTTTTTCCCCAGGACAATGCCTTAATCACTGCTCCAAGAAAGATAATCTCCTAATGCTAATACTGTTCATTCATTGTGGGATAAAATGCAGGTGCAGTCTTTGGAACAGAAGACAGAACAAATAATTATTTTCAGAAGAAATTCCTTTTTCCTCCAGCCCCACATGGCCAGGCCCCTAATCTTCTACTCTACACTGCACAGTGGTTGGGGCAAAACCAGCTCTTGGTTTTTATTCATTTCTCTGACATGAATAAAAAGGGCTGAGTGTAAACAAGGCCATACAGAACGACATTGGGAAATGAAAGACTATCAGGACCCTGTGAGGATTAAATAATTTTCTTTCGACATCTGTTTACTGAATTGAAAAATAGTTTGTAAAGTTACTTTTAGGACATACTTACACAAGATGTATCATTAATCTCAAATTATTGTAGAATCCATTTCTTCAGGAAAAAATATTCTGTCTTCTGATTTTCCCATCCAACACTTAGATAATTAGCTTTTGGTAAATGTTGTAATATGAACTTTATTAGTTTCTGTCCTTATTTTGAGTTAACCAAATTTTTGTTCATATTTTTCTTCAAATAGTTCATTTCTAATGACTACTCCAAGGTACCTTGAATAAGACAGTGCTTTCCCTATTTACAGGATGTACTTTGCATACATGAAGAGAATGATTCTCTCACAAAGAGGTTGTAATCACAGCTCTTTTCCTTAGATGTCCTCTTTTCTCTCCGTAGTGCAGGCTGCATTGATTATACACTGATGGCTCTTAAATCACTGCTAATGGAAAATATATTTTTAGCAATTGGAATAAAATTCACAACAGAAAAGTGCAGGTGGTTGTGAAATACTGTTTAAACAATTTCTCTGCCAAATTTTCTAGGCCCTAAGCTAATTTTAACATATGCATGATAGGTTTGAGGAAAACACATAGGAAAAAAAAAAAAAAAAAGAAAGAGATTGTAATCATTTTAAACAGTTTTTCAGATTTTAGGAGATTTTATCCACAAATTCATTAGAATATGCAACATAAATACTACTGACTTCCTTTTAATCATGTAGCTCAGATGTTACAGAAAATGCTGTATAAAATGAGAAATCATGTCATCTAATGTCATAATATTTCATGGAACATCATTAAGTAATTTTTTTTTTCTGAACACAAATGAGTAGAAATTCCACTAAGCTGAATGCCTGATTTACACAATATCAAAATCTGTCTTTTATTCAAGGGCCAAATTCTGCGTCTTACGTGAGTAGTCTCTCATTCATGCAAATAACAGCAGCTAAGGAAGGACAGACCTTTATTTCTTTCATCTAAATATATTTCACTGTGTTTCTGTGTATGCTATGGAGGTTATATTTACTTTTCGAGTGCTGGCAAGGAAAACTACTGCCTCTAAATGTGAGGGCAGATATTCCCTTTTAGTCTGTAACAAATTGATACTGAGGAATTTATAGAGGTATGTTAAAAAAATAAGATACACACAAAGTCCAGCAAAACTAACAATTGGCAGTAACAGATAAGATAATATGTCAAAGAACCCACAATATTTTATGGATTTGACATACTACAGTATGTATTGAATAAATGTATTGAATAAATGAAGAAAAATAATAGTGGTATAATATGATTTGTGACTTTTTTTTTCAAGCTTTTGTTCTAGCAGTCATGAGGTTGTAATTATTTTAATATCCTACTGTTCCTGTTATGAAAAGATAATGAATATCAGAAATTAAAAAATAAACATGTTTGTGATTTCCTATTCCCTATTGTTTCCAAGTAGCAATTTGAATTTCTGTCTATACCTGAAGAATTAAAATGCCTGCAACAAGTTTATTGCATCTTTATGTTTATAAATGCTATCATTTTCATTTTAGATCACCTGAAGAAAATAAGGGACATTTTAAAATTACTTAATTGGATTTACAATATTGCCATTGTAAATTAACATTATTTTATTCTTACTTTGAATTTATTATATTAAAATGTTAATAAACTACTCCTTCCTTTTTTTTTTTTTTATTTTCAGTCTTTTCTATGGTTCCATAGATGTGAGAGCTATTGTTCCATGATCATTTTCTCCTCAATCACTTATCCCTCATTTTTCATATCAGCACAGTAATTTTGCACATTGTCAATATTTGATTTGGGGTTTGGTTTCTTTTTTTTTTTTTGGATCATAGCAAAAATTTAGCTTCTCATTGTTCCTCTTGAAATAAAACCATAAAAAAATTCTATCTGTTTTTTTTTTTTCTTCTAAAAAAAAATTAAACAAAGATGGTTCTTGTGATGTCATATTATGCCATGTGAACATGAGATAAAATTTTAAGATATGTCTTAAAGTCATTAAGATTAATTGATTTAGTTTTTCCAGAACTTATTAAGACCCCACAACATATCCCCCCCAACATATCCCACTGCCAACATTATGGCTAATTCCATTTTAAGAGGAATGTTCACATGAATTCTTAATGATAAATGAGGGACTATGTCTTGCAAATGAAATTCAGCTAGTCCAAAGGTTAACAAGAACAAAGACATCCTTATTATTATTAATCTTCAGAACAGGTTGCATTTTGCAATCGGCTAAAATAAACAAATAAAAAAAAATACTGCTTTATAATTCAAGCAGTCCAAATAGTTACTGTCATACATGATCCTTATAATCAGGTAAATTACACTTTTATATTATTTTCTCGAAGCATTTGAAAACACTAACTGGTCTTGAAGTTATTGTGTCATTGTGCCATAGTGTCATTGAAGTCATTCTTATTGAAGATATTTTTAGCAAAGTCAACAGTCAGGATTGCATTTTGTAATTTTGATTGAATTCAGCACACATAAAAAATGAACATTCTCATGACCACTTGACCAAATTAAAGACAGACAATCTATTTTATGTCTGATATTTATAATTATCCTTGTATTTTCCCATCCAGGAGAAACAATAATATGCCTAAACTCTTCATTCTTATGAATTATACTAGTAGCTCCACAACATACTATTGTTATTGCAGTTACTCTCTGATTATATGAAAATCCAGAAATTTTTTTTTCAAAATAATATATCATTAAATATAATTTCATCTATGAAATAAATCTGATATTTCTATCATTGGATTTTTTAACTTTGAAATAGATGGTAGGGAATTTGGTCCAGAAAGTACTCACAATTTATTTCAATCATTTTAGTTAAGGTATGCTTGGTTCATTGCATGACAGACTGCTTGTGCCATATACCATATTGACAAAAAGCTTACAGATTCTAGTCTATATTCACTTCTAAATGAAGCAAAAGTAATTTGAATAAAACCTGTTTTATGATTGTATGATTTATAAATAACCACATAGTTTAGATTTGCCAATAATCAATCCTTCACAACAAGAAGTGATCAAGCAAAGTTTGATGTTGACTATATTTAGATGAAAAAAAAAAAGAGCTGCAAGTAGTGACACAAATTCCGTGTTGACCTTCTCCAAGGTAGGAATTTTATCAGCAGTAGCAGCACATCACAGTTTCCTTTCAGCATAATGTAAATATTGAGATCTTGATACTAAATGACATGCTTATTCCACAGAAAAGATGATATACTAAATCCGTGGGCCCCAGGAACTGCAATTTAGATAATTATGTACCACTCAGATAGGAAATTATTCCCTCTTTTGACTTAAGCCGTTGGCAAACAACTTAGAGCCCTTAGTATTAATTTAATTAGGAGGAGAAACTGAATTCTGAATCAGGTATCTAGGATGCAAGCCCATTCATTTACAAGAAGTTCTATTAGCTGTATCAGAGTGGGAAGCTGTATGAGCAAGCCACTTTCCACATTCACATAACAAAATATTACCTTTTTTTTGTACTTTTTTTTTCCCCATAGTCCTATAGTTTCCTTCACTGTCCCTTGGCTGCCAGCTCTTCTCCATCCTTGCACCCAACACATATCATATACGTGCTAAACACTCTTTACACAAGCATATTTGAATTCCCCATCTGCCTTGCTCTTGCCTTCGCTTATAGTAAAAAACTTGTTCTTAATACAGCAAGATTATTCCAATCCATGGATTATTTTAGCCTCTTGATGATAAATATAGTGTAATATTACTAATACATCAGAAAGAACTGTTTTACTAAACTACTGCATTTCTTTAATGGGTGTAAATTAGAACTAAGCCTTTTATCTACTTGTAAGTAATTTTAAATTGCTCCCTATTGTAGATGAGCAAAGAGACCACTTCTGGAATCTAGGACAAAGTACTCTCATGTTCTGACCTTGGGCTATAAAATACAAGGTAGAATTCTATTTTTAGGCCAGAAAGTTTTATTGGAAGTACCTGATATCATTGTGTCATTTCTGTGAATTTTATTATTCTACTTAGACTTTTAGTATCCTCTTTTGGCATTATTCTACAGTCCTTTTCAAATTATAATTATTTTTATTCATGCCTCTTGATGTTAATAAAATTGACTAAAGTTTAGGCTTGACTAAATTCTTTTTAAAATATCTGTATCACTAATATTACTTGTCTGATAAAGCTTGGATTTCACAAATCTGCTTTCATTACTTGAGAATTATATGTTTCTTAACTTAAAAAATAAGACAATGCACAGATTTTCTGGGAATCTCTCATCTTCTATTAATCTAGGAATTACAGAAATGTTAATTCAATAACTGATTACAATGTCAAGGTGTTACAATTTATTTCTTACCTAACCTCTACCACACAACAAGGTAAATCGCCATATGAGTAAGCCATTCTTACTGAGATTAGGCATTTTGTGACTTGCAAGTCTTTATTTTTTTCTACCTACTTTAGCAATTTTTTAGTAGGACTATGAGATAAAGTTGTTTCTCTTAAACTTTTAAAATTTAAATATTTCATCTACATATTTACATAGCCACTACCCCACACTGAGCACACTAGTTTCGTTTTGTGAATTAGCTATAATGCGTTTAGAAAAATCAGCAAGTGAAATACTAAACAGATTTTAAGCACCTGGGCTAATACATTCCAAAGCCCTGCCCTCTCCTTCCCTTTACTTTCACTCTTCCATCTTCCCTTCCTTTTCTTTCCTTCTTCCCTTCCCTTTCCTCTTCCCTTTTCTTCTTCCCTTTTCTTCCCCTTCCTCTTTCGTGAGGAAACAGCACATTTTGAAAATACTACTTGGCACTTCCATTTAGCAAGTGAGATAGTATGGGGGACCAGTACATACAAACCATATGGTTTGCCAAATGCCCCCATTTCACAAGAGATCCACAACTACAGTCAGCTCATAATTCTCATCAAAACACATTTAAACTTCTAAATAAGTGAAAGTCAAAACACAGAGGTGAATGTTGTTAGAAATTCTGAAATACATTTCTGTCACTACATGGCAAAATATTGACAAATCTTTGATGAATTCTTTTTCTATATAATATACAGCAAAAAAATGCATTATTTTCTAAATACTGAGATAGAATAATTAAGTACAACTAATTTTTAAAATTAGTTACCACTATCATTATAATTGGACATGAAAAAAACAGCATAACCTATGCATAATGTAACAGTATATTTTCATAAACAGCTTTATTTCAAATTTATTCTTCAAATTTTCAACTATGGTTTCTCATTAAATTGTTCATTGACTTCTTTTTGAAAAATAGAGGAGGAACAGCTGAAAATCTGTTTCTTTCACTTTTAAGAATGTCACTTCAGTTTTTCATTTATTTCTTTTCAAAAGAGAACTTCTTTAAAAAGTCTTTTCAAGTCAGGTAGGAGACAAGAAAATTTTTTTCCCACTGCATTTTGAAACATAAGACAGGACATGGGGAAAAAAAACCATCATTTATTTTTCCCTTTCTGAGGCTTGTTTGAATTCTAACATGGTATCTCACACTTGAGATTTTTAGAGGGTTTATGCATCCCTTATTAGTCTGCTGTTAAGTCTCACCTATTTTCTCCTCTCCTCCAAGTCCTTCTACATTTTAAAAATCATATACTGATAAAATCGTTAGGATTGGGATATTAAAAAGATATCTAGACTTTTAAATTCCTTACTATTAAAACAAAAGCTACTAATATGCCCTTATCAAGACCCATCCATAATAATGAATAAAATGCCAAGAGAAAAGAATTAACAGATCAAAGCTTTTTCAAAGGAGGGTGACATATTCAGACACACATCTAAGGAAAGCATACCTATAGAATGAGATCAGTCATTCAAATACTGTCACCCATCAGTAAAATTGTGACACTACCTTTGGAAATGATCAATTCCTTTGGTGAAAATCAAGAAAAAAAAGATTGATCCTTTCAAGTTCTCTTTTTTTTTAATATTTTTAAAGAATTTAGTTCATCTTTACTCAGACTGCAAATAATTTGCATTTTATGTAGTATTGAAACTGTGTTAATTCCTGTTTGCAAACGTTAGTATTTCTGCTGTGCAAACCTTTTACTGTTATAAGTTCACAAGTTCCTAAAAGTCTATACCCCTCTCCTCTACCCAAATTAGTGTTTGCTCATTGTCACCCTCCCAAAGTCCTGCAAACTTCTAAGCCTGGAAGTGGAAGCACATGTGTGGACATGTGTTTTCATTGGCTTTGGTGGGAACTCTCCCAGATTCAGGGATCAACCTGAGCAAATGTGAGAGAAGAATCATTGCAAAATTTCATCTTACATCCTTTGCTGTTTCCACAATGTGAACACGCTGTCTTTTTAAAAAAATTTAGTGAAAACACACTGCTGCAGGTAGAATGATTTTTATCCTTCTGTAGGAAAAATTTTATGGTACATCAGGTACAGCTTTCACAGAGACCTTTTAACATTTTGCTTTCACAAGTCCTGCCTCATTCATTACTGAGACATATTCTGTGAATAGATCTCTGCTCCATTTATAAATTACTATTTATTTACTGTATTTAAGACATAATTTAATTGTGTACCACAAAGATCAGTGCTTCAGTCCTGCAAGTAAAATCAAATCATACTATTGAAATTACAGATTGTTCCTTTTTAGATAGGCATGAATCTTCATTTCTTAAGTTCAAGTGGCTAAGTTTGAAGTCTTTGGACTTTCTATGAGCTCAAGGACATCTCTTTCTTTTTTTATTCTGATGGATGTATATGCAATGTTCAGGTATTGTTCAACATTGCAGAGTGTTTTGTTACTTCAGTACATCCTCTGAACACTGGCATATATATTATTAGGACTCATTGTCACCTGAAAAATAATCCCAGATTTAAAACATGTCTGCACCTGTTGAATGAAGAGACGCTCACTCATGTCCTTATCTCCCACTGACTAGAGTTTCGCAGTACTCAGTGATCTGCCAAACAGACAGCATACTGAGCTTCACAGCTGTATATCACAAAGAAACACATGTATACTTTCTTGATGATAGTGTCGTTAAGTAGCCTTCCTATAAAACAAAAGGAGGAATTTAACACTTCTATGTTAGACTATAAAGGTAAAGACTGTAGTAGCTAGGAACATCACTGTACTTTGGAGTCTTTTTTTTTTTTTTCAGTTCTACAAATGTGATTGAATCTCTTTGCAACAAGTTAAGATCAAATTCAACAGATGAATTCATTATTATCTTATGATAAAATGGCATTTTTATTCAAACAAAATATTAGCAATGTTTAAATTTCCCAAAGCAATAAACTTGCTTCCTACTATTTTTTTTTCCACAGATAACCTGTTCTATGAATACAAATTTAAGATTATATGTAATATCATAAAGACTTTTCAGTGTTCATCATAAGCAAATTTCCATGAAGTTTCCATAAATAGGGCTTAGACCTCTGAACTTTATCTCTTTTTAAATAATTATAAGCTCCTATCTGTGCTAGATTTCTAAAATAAGGTTTGATCACATTGAATTCTGTATATTGTCATTGTTAAATTGCTTAAGTGCCTCTCAGAATCTCAATTCTCACTTAAGTGCCTAGCACTTCTCACAGGTTAAGATATCATCTCCATTGACTATGTAGAGATCTTAGATGATTTTTTCAGAAAATTCCCGAAAATAGAGAAAAACAAGTTCCTCAAAATAAAGCTACTGACATTGTTGCAGTGTAATGGAATTACTTGTAAAAGTTAAATAGAATCACTCAAACTAAAGATTTTACTGAAGAATATGACAAATATTTCATATGAGAAAAATCTCACATTTTTCATATAAGAATCCTTCCCATTAAAACTGTCTCACAGAACATTAAATTTTAAATTAGTGTATTTTTCCCTATTTTCAAACTCTGTCACTGAATTTAAATAATAGTCTCTATGACACTACTTATAATTGTAAAAGCCAAATATATTATGGTATATACAATGGTGAATCTGTTAGTTGAACCTACTCTGCTACAAAGTGCATATTGCTCTTTGGTGAAAGACGATCAGTCCCCTCCTTCCATCTTCATATTTGAGCAGGAAAAAAAAATAGAGATTTTTTTCTATATTCTCTTATTTCCCTATGTTACATCTAATATATATAGGCATTATTTACATCTTCATCTGTTTTAAATGTAATAAACACTCTTGTTATTGCATGAATTTGGTGCATGGGTTTTACTGGTGTTGGGCAGACTAGATGTAATACCATAATGGACTTCAGACTGGGTTTGGGGAGGCAGGCAGTTTGCCATCTAAATATTCTTTTTCCTTAGAAATCTTTCTTCTGAGGTCTTGGGGCTAGAAATAGTTGACCTATAGATTTTATTTTTAGATTAATTATCTAAACTATAGATATATTTTTGGAATCATACTGATAACTTTAACATTATGAAGTTCTATTTCTAGAAAAATCCCTTTCCTAAGATAGTTCTTTGCAGAATCTATCTGTGCATCTCCCCTCCAGCTGTGACGTCTCAGATGAAAGGGGAATATAGTGACTATTGGATTACTTTGAGAAATAATGTTTTCTATTTGCTATGACTTCTTTACCTATAATTGAAATAGGAAGGACAATATTGAAAAAAAAATGAAATCAATCAGCACAGGAAGATGATCAGCACAGCAGGCTGTATCAACAAAAAATCTTTTCACTAGAAAGAAATTAACAAGGAAGTTCACATTCTGAGATAACTTAAATCCATTTGATAGCACATTACAATGTATGTGTCTGTATATGTCGATAAATATTTAAGTCTGAACTCATAAGGTTGTAAGCATCTATAAAATACCATAAATCAGCTTCAATAAAGGATTTAAGCATGAAGAGTAGGCATACTCTTCAGGAATAAAGGATTTGAGCATGAAGGGTAGGCATACATATAGGCAATAAAATCCTGAGACTTCATATAAGACCATACTGACTTGTATTCAACACTGTATTGACTCCTCAAACTCCTTTAGTCTGTCATCTATGCACAGTCACAAGCATTTTGACTTTGACGGAACGCAGAAACTTATGCCCAAACCCAACTAAAAGCTGTAAACAAAATTTATGATTTCCTAGACCTTTTGAAACGTATGATCTAATGCTGCCCAACATATAAGATGTGTGGCTGGACTAAACGCAGTGAATGAGAGCTTTTTTTTTTTTTTTTTTTTTTTTTTTTTTTAATAGCAGTAAGGTGTAGAATTGAAGGCGCTTTTCTTTTAAGAAACATTCTAAGACTGATTTGATTAGTTGGAGTCCTAATGTACTGAGCAGGATGTCAGAATTCAATCCTTATTTTTATTTAATGAATAGGAAGCTTAATTGCCATGCTCAGAGATCTAGATTTCTCTCAAGGTGGTAATCATTTCAGTTAGACAACATATTAGAAAAGTTGAAATAAGAAGAGCTTCAGAGAAAGAGTGAGGGAGGCATCACTTCTCTTTCAAATTGCTGTTGCAAAATGGGTATTACACTGCATTGCAGCAATGCCAAAGTCTGTGCAATCCCTGAAGCTCACACAGTGCCAGATAGGCAGTACAGAAGGTATCTTCGGGAATATGTCTTTTAAATCATTTCACAGTTGCTGACAAGCTGCTTACAACAATCTGATAACTCTGAGCAATCTCATCACCTTCACATTTGTCCATCCCTGTGCTGACATTCTCATATCATTTCTTTCCCAAAATCCCCATAGCAACTTATTCTAGTCATACCTTTGATAATTCTGACCTTACATTAGTGAAACAAATTAAGCTTTCTCATTTTATCCTTCCCGATTGTTTCTAAGCCTTTGTTTACAGATTTTTGCATTCCCATGCAGCATAGTGCACCATCAAGAGATTATCACTTCTTTTTTTCTCTCCAATTCTTTTGAATCTCTCTGCATGACAATTACTTGTCTCTTCCCCCACAAAGATCTTAATCACTGAGATGGTCTATATTTAGGAAAAAAACAATAGTTAGCCTTCCACTCTTGTGATTTGGTAGTACATAAAGTTAGACACCTCAGAATAGGATGAGAATGTTAGTATGCTTAAATGAAGCTCACATGCTAAGTGTGCAGCTGTTTAGACCTGGTTAATAGGAAGCATTGGCAATGAGTATCTTCATTCCTGGCTCAGAGACATCTATCAAGAAATGCAGGAAGGTACCTCTACTCAATAAATATCTAGAGCCTGAATCCATTTCCAGAAATTAGAAGCCTTTTTTTTTTTTTTTTTTTAATAATACTCTAAATGTAGCCTATCATGCTAGAATGCAACTGGCTGTTTTGTTGGATTAAAACTGGCTGTTTCAAAAGAGCTGATCCATTATGGATTAGATGAACAATAGCAGAGATTGTTCCTGACTATTCTCAACAATCATAAACAAAAGCAAATCCAAGTACTACAAAAGAGGACTTGTAAAATATTTATAAAAGAAATAGAAATTATCAATTTTGATGCAATACAGTACTTTTACCACTCTTTTAAGAATATTTCATTAAGCTCTTCTTGGTTTTCTCAGATGAAGCTCATCATGAATCCTGCGCTCACGCCAGTGACTGTCAACTTCAGTGCTGAGGAGACCTGGAGATCATAATGGTGTCAGCATTAATTTGATAAAGATACTTATTCTTAGCAAGGGCCAGCATGCCATTTAGGGAATGGATATAGGGTTAGGTAAAAGTACAGAAAATAAGTAGATATTTGCGGATATTTGTAGATATTTGCTGAATACATTTGCTGAATACATATTTGATGAAAACTTGGATGACAATCCAAAGTGCACATTTGAGGCTGATAGGGAAGTGTACAGTCCTCCTGACAGGTAAAGAAATTCTTAGAATATGAGATTATTTTCTAAAAGACAAATGAGACAAAACAGAAGGAGAATAAGATAGCTCTCACTTTTTGAAGCACACAAAAGGCTCCAGTAAGAGAGACACCCAGTTGACTAGACAGGTACCAGTCCTGATGAGCCTCTGATTCTGGTAGCAAGGGAAAGGAACAAAAGGCCAGAAAAGGGAAGATAAAAACTATGCATTGGGAAGGGAACTTTGTGTGGTACTTTTAATTCTGGTATATTCATGAATTGTTATGCTCTTTGCAGATATTTCTGATGAGCAGATCATGAGAAAGATGATTGCAGACTGTCTGAATAGTTGTGCAAACTAGCAGCTGCTCACAGGGTTCAGATCAGTGAAACAGCTAGAAGCCACTAACTAGCAGTATACTCCAGGGTGAATACTAGGTCCAGTTGTTCAATTTTTTCATCAATGTCCTGCATGAAAGTACAGAGTGCATTTTCATAAAGTTTGGTGATGAGGCCAAAATGAGAGGAGTCTTTGATACAGCAGAGGGCTGTGCTGCCATTAGGAGGCCTGGACAGGCTGGAGAGAGGGACAGGGAATAATCTCATGAAGTTCAACCAAGCACAAGGCGCTACTCCCAGGGAAGGGAATAACCAATGAACCAATACATGCAGGGTGATCTGCACAGGACCTGGGATTCCTGGGGGCCAAGAAGTTGATCATGAGCCAGCAATGAGCCCCATTGGGGCTGAGGAGACCAATGGTAGCCTGAGTGCATTAAGATCTTTGCTAGCAGGTAAAGGGAGGTGATTCTTTCCTGCTGCTCTGCACTGCTGAGGCCACATGAGCCGTGTCTAGTGTTGGGCTCCTCAGTACAAGACAGCCATAGAGCTACTGAGAGGTCAAAAAGACGCCAAAGAGATTGGAGCATCTCTCATAAAAGTAAAGGCTGAGAGAGCTGGGACTATCCAGCTTGAAAATGAGGAGGCTAGGATGGGCAGGAATCTGACGCATGTGTGCCAATATCTGAATGGAAGGTGCAAAAAAGACAGGGTCATACTCTTTCCAGTGATGACCAGAGACAGAACAAGAGTTAATGAGGACAAACTGAAACACAGGGAATTTTATTTGAGGCCTTAGAGTTTGTGGAGTCTCCATCACTGTAGGTGTTCAAAAGCTTTCTGGAAATGGTCCTGGAAGACACAAGTGACCTTGCTTGTGCAGAGAGACTGGAGTAGATGATCTCCCAAGATCCCTCCCAACTTGGGTGATTCTGTGATATATTCAGGCCACTCAGATGTACCTTGAAGAAATCTGTGAAAGCTTTGTGTTTCTCAAACAATACGTTATTCTGGCTCACAGACAAGATACTTTACAGTTTGTAACATCTCTGCTGATTCTGAGCAGGTGGTTGAACTATTCGTTAGTGCTGCAGTAGCTTTGCCATTTCTATTTCCACATTTCTAACCAAGACAAAACTGGGTTGCCAAGAGAACAGAAACATATGAACTGTAGAGAACATACCTCATGCCAAATGATCAGGTGTTTTTGCAAATTCTATTTTCATAGTTGGTAGAATTACACTAAAAATGGAAACTTTTAATGTTATTATTCACTCTGTTCCTGAAGCACCCAGTGTGCACGACTTCGCAGATGCCTACAGTGTACACAATCTAAGAGAACAAGCAACACAGGGTGGAGTGAGAGAGCCAATATACAAAAGCTTTTAAAATATAAATAGCTATTTTTCATCCTTATTCACTCTTTCCAACCTATCATTATTAATTTGCTATTTTTTGTCAGATACCATAAACAAAATGATTCTCAAGAATGCCAGTCTGAAAAAAAAATGATGCTTCATTAAAATGGATAATAGAGAAAGGGAGAATCTCTAGGCACAAATGAAAATTTGTAAGAATGAAGGGGATAATTAATAGGAATAGTGGAATAGTGAGTCAAAAAGGACAAAATTATCAAAATAGTAGCCGTAATGAATGAACGTTATAGAGCACATATGCAAGAAAGCACATTCTTTGTAATGTACTATGCTACTACCCTGAGCTAAGCCATAATACTGCATGTAAATAACTACTTCATATAGTGCAGAGATCTAGAAAGAAGTCTCCTCAAATCATAAAAATTTATGGGAAGTACTGCTAACTACTGCTGCCACCCAAATCTAAACGTATATGTAAAAATAATACATGTGCATGCATGTCTCTGTTTGCATGTGTATTTACATAAATCTATGAATGCATTTCTATAGAAATGCATATACACAAACTTGTACTACTGGAAGAAAAAGAAAGTTACTCTAATATAAATGGTCCATGCAACAAAGAAGTCACATACTCGGCTTATTCTAAACTACCCTGTCCTGCATATAGTAAAGATATTCTGAAATATCTATGTACATAGATATGCGTAGGGAGATATCGTATCATCTTTGAAATGGGATTAAAAGCATAGACATTACCTAGGGTTATGTAGCACTATTATACTTGTTATGATAACTACTCTATTAATTTTAGCTTTGCTTAAAAATTACACTTAGGAAACTTGAAATGCATATTCTATAATGCTTGTCATCCATCATAGGTTTTTGTGCAGTATATCAGAAGAACTCTCATGCAGAATAAAGAGCAGTGGCAGGAGCACCACTCTGTATTTTTGATGATAAAAAGGCTGAGTGCTCGCCAGCAGCAGCTTGCTGTCAGTAAAAATGAATCTGAAACAGATGCCTACTGCGTCAACAGCTTGAGCCATATACATTTTTTATTAGACAAAGACATAAATCATGACAAAAGTACATAGGTGCAAGACACATCAAAGAACACATTATTACACTCAAACTCAAAACATAAAGTTATGTTTCTCGACTGGACTGTTATACTCATATCCAAGTCTGTAAAGCATACATGTGTTAGAAATGTGAATGAACTTGGAAAATACTATTTTTTATATTGTTATGCATTATCTATAGCAATCTTGGATATAGTTTTACTGATATTTGAACACAAGTGTCTAAAATAATGCATTAGAACAAATTTTCATTTTTTCTGTAATAGATAATTGTTTTCTTTTCTATTAAATTTTATATGAAAGTAATTTACATACACTACTAGTCATATATGTATTAAACTCACCAACATCCTATTCATATCCTGGGAAGAATATAAACCTACTTACCTTAGATTAATGATGGGGAAATGACTGAGTGGAAAATAATCTCAGAATAGCAGAAATGTAGAATTTACCTGTAAAAATTTTCTTTTCTTTTAAGACAAGAATATTTTTAACAAACTTGTTTTATAATCTTCCCGCACTTACCTATTTCAAAACAGAGAGTCTTATTTCAAGATAGTTTTATTTTACATGTTACTATCTATTTAGTATTCTTTGAGCCGAATACTAAATCTGTTTAAAAATCTCTTTGAAAATACTTCTTTTTCATAGGTATGTTGTGGTTAATGATATCTGACTTAAATTCAAATGGTTTGCATTTCTATCTTATATTTCTTTATTTCTTTAGTTTGCTATTCCCAAATATCCCACACTACCTATGTGCACTACAATGTGCAGAACAAAATGGAGAAGAAAATCCATGTATCTTCTGAGAAAGTAGTTCAATTACGTGTAAATCCCTATCTACCTAATCAGTTTTACCCCCTAATTACTACCATTTGAGCATAGATGAAATGATTTTATTCACAACTATTCTTTTTGCATTCTGTAAAATTAACTATACTACCATTTAAAAATATTTCTGTCTTCATTTTTTTTTTTTTCAGAAATCCTAAAGAGATGTGAAAAGGAGAACGAGCTTAATTCAACTTAGTGGCTCTTCATTCAAAACTTATTTGGTGAAAATACTAGTTGTTACTGTAGGTGGTAATAAATGTAAAGCTAAAACATGGTCCTATACTGTTCCTGAGGTCAGCAGAGTTTGCACTGCACCCAGGTTCCTAATTCTAAGTGTAGCACAGGGAGAATTCAAAATCCTGCATGCTTCTCTTATCTTATAGGCACAAACCTGGTCATCAGGAAGGCACCTTCAAAAAGTGGAAAGAACAGCATTATCCTCAAAAAGTAGTGTTATGACCAAGATCAGTTCCTTTTGAGGAGGGAGAGAAAGATTTAAACTTTTCCTTTAAAACCACAACACAGATAGATAAATCTTTCAAGTTGCTATGTCATGTCTGAACTGGCTAAAATAGGTCAACAGAGTGACAGAGAAAGAAAGCAAAGGAAGATTAATATTCTTTTTTTTTCCTTTTTAACCTATGAAGGACTGGTGTCCTTTTGCATTTTAGTGCATCATGGAATAATACCTCTAAATTAATGTCATCCATTACACAGGAGGCGAAAAGAGCTAATAGTGAAAATATAATTTGAAACTGCTCTTTTAGAGGTCTCAGAGCTATTTTGAAAAATTAGTAAAGAGTAAAACTTAGTCCCTCATTCCCAGGCTCTAGTTTCTCTTGAAGTCTCAGACTTTGAAGAGAAAACCATAGCCTAGGCATTTAAAAGAGAAAATCTCTATCCACTTCTCCCACATGGCACAGTTATGCTTACAGAAACATCTTTTCATTTAACAATACCCATAAGCAAGAGATCCCATTGGGACACTACGCCTTGGAATTAGCTAAGACCTCTGATGGGAACCAAGAGGGTGATGAAAATTACTCAAGGGTAAAGTATACTGTTTGAGAGCAAAATAAGTTACTTGGTTGATGTGATATGCAAGCTGTCTGAAACGAAACATCTGTCTGGATGATGAGAAACTGTTTGTGCTTAATTAGAATTTGATAAAGGAGTCAAGTCTAAGATAAAAATGTTTTGCCCCAGAAGTGTATAATGTATTTAGTAGCATGAGCCAAAGGGTCAGAACTGAGTCTTGGAATGAAAGGTCACCCTCTTGTAGATCACTAAATCACAGAATAACAGAATCACAGAATGGTAAAGGTTGGAATGGATCTCTAGAGACAGTCTAGTCCAACCTTCCCGTTCAAGCACGCACACCTAGAGCATGTGGCACAGGGTCACATCCAGGCAAGTTCTGAAGACCTCCAGAGGAGGAGACTCCACAAGCTCCCTGGGCAGCCTGTTCCAGGCTCTCCTGTCATCCTCAGAGTGAAGAAGTTCCTCCTCACATGGAGATGGAACTTCCTGTGTAGCAGTTGGCACCAATTATCCCTTGTCCTCTCACTGGCCACCAATGAGAAGAGCTTGTCCCCTTCTTCCCTACATTCTCCCTTCATGAACTTATACATGTTAATCAT
>JAUBOD010001059.1:966500-991474 GCA_032353885.1 Nothura maculosa
AAAAAGAAAAAGAAAAAGAAAAAGAAAAAGAAAAAGAAAAGAAAAAGAAAAAGAAAAAGAAAGAAAAAAGAAAAAGAAAAAAAAAAAAGATGACTCTGAGACACTTTTTCAAATGTATACCACTGCTGGTTTAAATGTAGAGTGATAGGAATTCTTCCCTTCATGTTTGAACTTAACTAACAGTCTAAGGGAGGAGTACAGTTTATGGCTTTTTTGTTAGCTTACAAAATTTTTTTTTAGTTGCTTTGTCTAACAAAATATAGTATTGTTTATATAAATAAATGCTTGTCATCTTGTTTTATCATGTCTGAATATATTCATATTGAATATTTAGGAAGGGAATGCAGAAATCTACCAATTTAAAGCTACTTCTTGCCTGTGAGAAAACTCTTACGAAAACACAGGACAGACAAGACAATAAACAGAGCTGATTAAATAATTAATGATACATTGAGAAATTTTCATTAAGAAATGCACTGAATGTAAATTGCAAGGCCATTTGCTTCTTTAAAAATGAGTTTTCAAACAAAATGTTCATCTGTCTTTAGGAGAGATAACAAAGTTTTTTTTGGTACAAGAGTACATATTTCTGAAAATATCTTTGTGGGGATAAATGAGTTCAAATTGGAGGAAAGAGAGTATTCAGAGCAAATAGTCGAACAAATTCATTATTAAAACAATAATGAAAGACTGTGCCAATTTATGTTTAATATCTCTCAAAATGTTCAGCAAATATCTAAAATAACAGGATCAATTTAGATAATTTTTATTTTAAAGCACTGTTTAACTTAACCGTGAGGAACTCTTGATTAATCATAGCAGTAAAATCGTCAACTGAATTCATGTGACCAAGAAGGGTGTCATAGTGCTTAATATAACAAGGAAGGTTGGTTAGCAATTTTCACAGGATCATATTAATAATCTAGAACAAAGTTGGCAATTCTCATACCATCATCTGTTATGAAGAATCTTGTCTTTTCAGTTTTTAATAAGACACATTTAAGCACGTGAAGAAAAGTAACTAAGAACTTACATGACCCCATTAGAATAGAAAGACACTGCCACTGAAAGTTTCCAGTTCATTGAAGGTAGAACAAAGACCAAACAATACAAATAAGCATCTACTTTACTGTTGCTGTTGCTATTTTGACTGTTTTGTTTATGGATTGATTTTGAAGACTAGTCAGCAAATGACAAAGAGGCTGTAACACTGCTGAATTGGTTTCAGAGATGTGAAGCCCTGCTGCAAGATGTCCTGCTTAGTTTACTTCCATTCACTACTGGCTCATTAAGCCATAGAAAAGGTTGCTAGAAGATCATAAATCTTAAAGAGCACCAATATTTTGGTTTGGTTAGGTTTTAGCTGTGACTCACAGAATTTCTATTTTATTTTCCTTCAGATTTAAAACATGATTCAAAAATCTCTAATTTCTATCTCCAATTAGTTTCTGTTAATAAGATATTTAAATTTGTGTCTAATGTTGAAAATATCAATCCTTACATAGCATTGATCACATTTATTAAAATATTGACTATATTTTAAGTGGCATCTACTTCAAAGGAATATATCTTTTATTACATTTTTACCTATAAATACTCTGAGTGCAAAATGATAATGTACTGTTATGGTTATGGCATGGAAAATGTGTGGGGATCTGTAAAATATTATACAGTTTTTTACATTAGTCAAAAAGGAGAGCAAAGATGATGCATACTACCTCAATGACAATATAAGATATTGTTTACATTATTTACACTTACAGTATTCTGTGTAAAATTCAACCAGCTGACCAATAGGGTCACTCATATTTTTTTCTTCCAAAATTTGGCCTCTGCTCTAAATACACTACAGAAAAAATCTGTGTCATAACTATTTTGATGGAAATGACTTAGTCGTTCAATTGAAATACTGTGTAGGTGTTTCCAACACAAGGAAATTGTTAAGGTTCAGTTTTCTTTTTCAACACAAAACTTCCTTTTCATTTTTGTCTGTGTAGGTCAAAAAGCATGCAGACTAGGCTATCTCAGCATGGGTTCAAACCTGTACTGGCTGCTCTCCCCACAGATTTATTTATTCCATGGTAGGTCTCAATTTTGACTGTTGAATTTTTTTTAAGACAAAGCAAAAATGTGAATCAATCATTTCCATTTTGTGTGAACTCTCTCAGTTACAGAATGGAGACAGTCAACCATACTCTCTCCTCTGCCAGCTGAATAATAAATTAATTAAGCAGAGATATCCAGTGCAAATAATAAGAGCAAGACTGCATAATGACCTTTATTTCAGAGAGGACCTGGTTTAAGCTCTTAGTGCTTATAACTGAGCAAAGCTGAAACCAAGACCTGAAAAATTTCATGCGAAAGATAGAACATTCAGTACTCTTAGCAGCATAACAACTTCTCTGCAGATCTTTGTAAGAATAGCTGAAATAGCTGATTTGAGCATACATCACAGTTTATTAGGTTCCGTACCCATTATATTAGAGATATTGCCACTTGCAATAGGCACACATTCTCTCTTGTAGTAATAGCTGACCTTCAGAGAATCACAGAATCACAGTATGGTTGAGGTTGGAAGGGACCTTTAGAGATCATCCAGTCCAACCTCCTGCTCCAGCAGGGACACCTACAGCATGTGGCACAAGGTGGCATCCAGGAAGGTTTGGAAGATCTCCTCTTTGGAATTTCTGTTTTCATTAAAAAAGTAAATGTTTTTGTAAACAATTTGGTGTTGAAATTGTTCCCTTAAGGGAAATCCAGTGTTCCAAGGGAATGGTTACATGGCTGCTCTGACAGACACTTTGTATTTACCTTCAGAATATTTTGCTGACAAAACTAAATGGAAAATTCTAAAAAACCCCAGAAAATCTACTCCTCTGCCACCTTCATTCTAAGACAAGCAGTTTGAGCAACTCTGAACCAAAACGTCTTTCATGCCAGATAAACTATGTGATAATTTCTATATTTTCTGTGCAAAAGGCCTTCATTCTTGATTACATTTTGCCCCTTAAAAATAATGTCATTAATAAAATTTTTAGAAGTAATTAATATATGATCCCTAAGGGCTGTCACATATTTTGGTTTGATATTACTTTTTGAAAGTAACAGTCTTTCTGAGAAATGTGAATGAAATTTAATAGAAAAGTCAGTATAGGGCTAAGATTGTGTCCAAATATAATTTATAATGATGTTATAGAAATAATATTTCTTTCCACTATGATTTCACAGTTTTTGTCCTCTTATTCTATTGCTTTTCCTAGAACCAGACCTACTGTAGCTTTTAGGTGAGATGGCTCACTTATGCAATTTAAGCAAAACACTTTAAAAATAATGACCTCAAAAGGTGTTTAGCAGACGTTTCTTTAGAATTGAATTATTCAGACAATTAATTTTAACAAGTATTTTGAACTTAAGATCTTTGAGGACAAATTCATACAACACTAATTAAAACAAGAGGCTACTGGCATCAAATATGGATTGTATCAGGTGGAAAAAGACATTAATTAGGTCTTACGTTTATGCTGGTGGTCAAAAGGGAAAGTGTAATGTTTCAAAGATTCCAAACATAAAATTTTGTAAAGATATGCTTTAGAAATCTATTTTAGAAATGATATATGTAAGAAAATTTGGAAGAAATTTGCACAAAAATATTTAGTTTCAGGGAGAATGCATTACAAAATTTGCAAACATCAAAGAAAAACTCAAAAATAGAGACATATGGGTGGTCTGATAAAAGACATAGAAACAAGTTAAAGGACTAGGTAAAAAAATGCTATGAACAATTATTCAGGCTTAAATGGAAGAGAATATATTCATGATCAACAATGAATCCCACATTTTCATTAGACGAAGAAGTAGAACAACACATGAGGCATTAAAAAACACAATAGACCACAGGGAAAACAGAGAGACAGATTAGTTATTTTCAAGAGCCACAAAACAGACAGAATTCTCAGCCAGGCTAGAAAGAGGGACATAACATGGTAATCCAAGTCATCATTAATATTTTGAAGATGCATATTTCTGTAAAATAGACTTTTTTTTCAAGTGTATTTTAAAATGTTTTTTTCATTGACTTCATGAATGTGAAGACTTCTGATAATATCACATCTGATCTTAAAACATCACATTTAGTCTTAGCATTCAGTATGACTGAAGACCAGTGAATACTTTGGCAAAATTTTTACCCTCTAAGAATTTCTTCAACAGTTGAGATCTCTGACATTTTTAACAATTTCTTTCATATAACTGAGAAAGAATAAGATGAACACACTCAGTGCGGTTCAACACTACAATGAAAAATCTAATCAAATCAAAAATATATTATAACTAGTGCTTTTATGATAAATGATTTAAAGACATTGTGCTGATAAATAAACTTCTAATGAAACAATTAAAGATGAGCAGAGACTTGTTTTCCTAGGCTTCAGAGGCTCCATGGCTGTTTATGACCCAAAACTAAGTTGTTTAATTATTTATAAAATACTTTTCCTTTTATCAACTGTCTGAACCTAAAATTGATATTTACAAAAGTTCTTTACAAGGTTTTCCATTGTGCATAGTTAGACTGTGACACCATACTAATACTCCCTGTGCTTCAGAACTTGTTACATAAGGGAAGATGCCAATCAAAATCTAATCCAGGGAGAAGATTCCCATTTAAGATTAAAGAATGTCTTCTTTCTTCACAAAACCAGACAGTACTTAGATCACTGCACAAAGCCAAAGCAAATACTGTGCTCAATCCAGGACAGAGATGCAAATCACTGTTGGTTTAAAATCCCACGTGGGCTTGCTCTAAACTAGGCAGCTCAGTGCTAGTGTAGATTTCAACACTAACCCTAGTTCCCACAGCAGCCACCCTCACCTTGTTTTAAAACAGCATCTAGAAATTATTAGTTAAAAGAAAGAGATTATTTTCTTTCTTTACTGTACCAGCAAGAATGGAAGTATTATGTAATTCTAAATGCAATAATTCAGTTACTCATCATATAAAGAGTACCTTTATAGATTTTGAGCAATAAACAATCTCTAGTCTGTTGTGAACTGATTTTCACCACCTACTGAGGACTGAGAATTATGCTGTGCTCCAACATTTCAAAAAGTCTTTTGAGGGAACAAAAAAATCTGAAGTTTTGAATATGCAGCTAAAAGATAAATGTGTATGAGTATCAGTTGAAAAGCTGCACCACACAATATCTTCCAGTTTACTACATCTCTATCATGTATTTTCCATACCATACTAAGATTTGTGAAAATCTTACAAATTCAATCTGTTATGATTTCCAATGTTTTGAATGAAACTAAAAAAAAAAAAAATTAGAAAAAATAACCTTGCATTTCCAGAGGAAGTTGTTTTAACAAAGTACTTTGTACTTCAAAGCAAATATTAACTAAGTGAGCACAAGTCAATGATGACGTGCAGGAATTTTAGTGAAGAATAAGTAGCTATGTGGAAGATGTGACTCTTTCAAAAGCATACCCTTTGCACTACAATTTTATTTGTTTTATTTTTAATGAATGATTGGTGCTATAAAGGGAAAAGGAAACCTAGACTGACTAAAAGAAGATTGATGGGATAATTTAAATGCCAATTCATTGCATTTTGTGTGCATGTGTGTGTGTGAGAGAGTTTTTATTCACCTGTACTTTCATTTTGGATGGCAATCTGTAAAGAATAATCCTCTTTACTTTGGAAGCTATGTCAGGAAATGAGAGATGATCTTTTTAACACCAAATGCTGTCTTACTGATTCCTTAAATAATGTAATATTAGCCTCTGTTGAGCAGTAGCAGGATTTGGACCTTACAATCAGCTTTCAATTTGGAGATGAAATGGAGAAGTTATGCAACTTGTTTGTCTAGAAAATATATGCAAGGACTGTGACAAACTGCATCTATATAAATCTCTGCATGTGGAAATTTAATGTTAAGAGTTGCTGTGACTTTAGAGCCTAATGGCCTTAACTTTTTGCTCTTTGTAAGATTTTACAGAAGCTGATATTATTAGAGGAAGCTCTCTACTGTATTTTTTTCTGTGGTCTTCACTTTTATATCTATGAAATTTGCAACAATTTAAAACAAAACAGAAGAAAAAAACTCAAAACTTTTTGCATTTTTTTTGTAATGGAAAAACAAAAATGAAAAGGCAAACAGAACACAAAGGAAGATTTACTTTACTATAGAAGTGTTATGCTTTCTGAAGTTACTTCACAGTATCTTTTTATAGGTACTTTCATTCTACATGTAATGACCACACTTTCAGAAAATTTTCCTTAAATTTGCACTCCTAATATGTATATAAAATTTATAACTTCATTTCTTTTGCCAAGTGAACTGAGATGTAAATTACAGAGACTGAAAACAGAACCATGAACAAGCATCTTTACTGACATTCCAGATCCTTCAAACTTCATAAGCAACAAGGAAAAAATAACCAGCTCACTAGATATTTAAAGACAGACTGTGATAGTATCTCTTCACTTCATAAGGGAAAAGCAAGAAAGTATCTTTTGGGGCAGCACAGAATCAAGAGTTCTGAACAAATCTAAAATGACAACTCTCCATATGCAAATCAGTCCCTAGTATTCTCTGGACGGAAAAAGTTTTCTTTCATATGAATAGCTCCTCAAAATGTAGATAATCTCAAAAAAACAGTATTTTCTACTTTTTATAATCTGTAAGAAGCTAAAGTACAAAGTCAACTTTTTTTATTATTGCTTCTAACCTTTGCATAACCCCAGAACTAACATTTAATATACATATATATATAAACTCACAAACAAATATGCATAGCCACACTTACATTGTGGGGAAAAAAAAGACCAATAAGGAATTGCATGGATTATGCTTGTTATTTTTTAAAATAGGGCAAATTTGGGGATGTAAGTCTGTTCTTTTTATGTTTGCTTTTCACATTATGTTCTCCAGAGAATGCACAATGGTGGTCTAACAGCATTTTGACTATAACACATTTCTCTTAGGACATGGCCCAGATCTGATTAAGGAAGACCTCAACTACATGATCTTTGAAGCCATGCGGGAGACACAGATGCCTGGTTCACTCCACATCCTACTGCAAACACGTGGCAGAAAGTCAAATTCCAGTGCTCATATCAAGTCAAGGAAATCACAACTCTAGTCTCCAACAAACATGACAAATGCATGTTTACAAGACTGCTGTATCATGCTCTCCTATAAATCTTCACTTGACTTTGCTTTGTCATTCTTTCCACAATTTAAACGAAAATATACAAACCCAAAGTGACGATAGATACAAAAATTTTATTTTGTTCAATTTTTCTATCACAATAATTGATATTTTTATAGCTCCTAGTTTGTGTGGAAGCCTAAATAGCTATATAAAGTCCAAATGATGCATAAATTTGCCCACAGAAAAATAACCGTACTGACATCAAATATAGAGATATGTATAAAGAAATATAGAAATTATTTAAAAAATATATGCTGAGATTATGCATATATTAAGATAAAAAGAAAGTAAGAGTGAGACATTATGACTAAAAAATGTACATGTGTATGTAGTAAAAGAATGTATGTGTAGCTAGGCATGTAGTACATAGTATGTTACAGTGCAGGTTGCTATGACTGTGATCTGGACAATAGCACAGGTTCATTACTCTGCAGAAAACTGCATGTAGTCTTCTGACAAGCTGTTATTACCTCAACATTTAGGTCTCATCTGCAAGATTTAACAACCTCTCAGACCCACCCTGCCACAATATTTGTTCAGATTAGTATGGGATATATTTCCTCCTGACATCTTCTCCTGCACTTTCTCTGGTGAGTGATCTCCTACCAAAAGATTTGCCAACTTTCCCTGCAAATGTAGAACAGAGCAAAATGCCAGGCAGTAAAGGATGATAAAATAAATATTCTACTTGCCCTGAAGGCATCTATTTCAACATAGTATTTTTTATTTAAATAATTTCTTTGGGGAAAGCCTGAAAAATGACAAGATTTAGCTTCATGTATTTTACTTGAATTATATTATTCTCTATGATAAAATATTGAGTTTTCCCCTTTCTCAAACTCTCTCAAACTCCCTCCTCTTCTTTCAACACTGCGTAGAAAATCATTTTCTCTCAGTATGTTTCTGTGAAATGTGGTCAGCACCTCACTTAGAGTATGGCCGAGAAGAAAGAAGGATGCAGAGCCAATGCTAAGAGATGGAGTAAAGAGATACCATTTGCAGAGTGCAGGAATGGGAGGGAGCTTGTGGTTGCCAGGACCTGCCTCAATAGCTGTTTTTGAGATCAGAAATGATTCCTCAGAAAGGTCACAGCACTGCTTCTGGGTACCATGGCTCCCTCCCGCTTCTGCTCTCCTCTCTCTGCTCCATCTCTCAGCACATCACAACACATCTTGGCTTGAGTTCTCTTCCCATCACCTCTTCTCAGCACCAACCCTTGCACTGCCCTTGGCAGCAGTCTGAAAATAATTTATATCCAGAGTGCATGTCATAACTCCCGCCCGGCTTCCTGGGAAGAGCACTCTCATAGCTGAAAAATCATTCTGTACAATGATCATTTTCTCTTTTTCCCTCTTATTAAAAATGACCTGGCCTGCCAGAATCCTTTTTATTTTTTTTTTAATTCCATGCTGTTCACTATTCATCTTGTTCTGATCACTTGGCATCCTGAGAAAATAAATAAATAAATGTTCTAAAACTAAGGCAGACTGCAAAAGTATACTGAATTTTGCATATACAGTCAAACTACCGTGAGAAAGCAAAAAGTGGAAGCAGATGTTAAGGTCATGTTACTAACACCAACTCAGATAATAAACAATAATTATTATTAATTTTTCATAAAAAGCCATTCCATCACTTTGAAAAGAAACCCAGATCTGCTGCCTTTGCATCCTAGCAGGAGGTCCTAACAGACCAGCTTGCTCACAACTTCCCATGTCAGTTACAGACCTGATACGCAACCTAGGGCATATTTTCCCTTCTCTGTGCCTGACATTTTCTTTCTATTTTTACTTTTGCCTTTACTTAAGCTCTTTGAATCAAAGTTTTCTCTGAAATACATATTCATAGAGCATCTAAGTGAAGTCCCCAATTCAGTGGGGGCTTCTAAGCATTAACAAGTAATTATGAAGTATATTGCATGCAACCCTTTATCTCATAGAGCAAGAAGCTTTATAGCTGGGGAAGAAAGAGTAAATTGAATAGATTTTCACTCTCATATGGCTTTGACAGTGTCTCACATGACATTCTTATAGACAAATTAGAAAAGACTACAGGACAAAGAAAAACTGATCAGATAACCTACTGTGGGAACAGTCTGCTGCCAAAATGGAAGGAACTATTTAAATCCTGCAGAGATCTGCCTTGACTTTTTCATTCTGTTTTTCATTAATCAGATAATTAAATATATAGGACATATAATCCTGTTGTTCAGTCATACCACAAGGCTAGGTCAGAACTGCAAAGTTCAAAGGCCTCATACGTATTTTGTTTACAATGATATAAAAGTGTAAGGTTAGCTTAAACCACCAATGGAAAAGGGAAGGAAATGTCAATGATGCCAAAGGATTGCAACGATTTCTACAGGGAGAAAAAGGCTTATGGCTGCATGGTCTTGGATAAATTCATTCTCTGTTCGCAACATTTAATATCAAGAGAAAATGTGTGAGGGAGGATTGTTTGCGTTTATCTTGAAAGCTCATTATGTATCTCTTTCTCTTTGTTTATGCTATTGGATATTAAAAGCTCATTCAGATTCTCTGCTCCTCTGAATACATACCCACAGATTCGGGTTCTCTATTATTTGCCTAAAAGATCTATTTGTATAAAGTTTGAATTTTTTTTAGAAATGTGAGAGAGAATATCACACAGGCTAACTTTTCATACACCTGAGTAAAACTAGTCTTCATAGGCTCCTTGGATGAGCAAAAAGAGAGCTAGTTTTCTTTAGAGAACTCAAAACAGGCTGCAAATCCCCCGCTGGAGGGACCTTTCTTTCTCCACTAGCTGTAGGGAATGTTCACACAGCTTGGTTGGCATCCCCATTTATATCTATCTTTTATATTTCTCCTTGTACTTCTACCACCAGTAATCCTCTTCAGGCATTAGTCTCCTTGCAGTCTGTTTTCGTGATGTTTCTAGAGGTAAAGCAGAGTAATCCTGGCTCAATCGAAGCTGAATCAATCTCACAACTTGGTGATGCCAAGACGGGTTATCTTCCCTTATAGCCTCCCCCAAGTCCCACTTCGTTGTGCTGGTTATAATACTACTTAACTTTTTTAAAGAATTTGCTAGTCTAGTTTTCCAGTTGGTTGGTAAACTAAGCAGTGCACTGAGGCATTAAATGTGCTTTGTGCAAGGAAAGGAGCAGGACTGCAAGCAGGAAAAGTAGAACTACCCCCTAAAGGGCAATAAATTGTTAAATCAGTTCAGCACATTTTATTGTGTGCGTGGTCTGGCAGGCACAAATGATCAATGGGCATAGCTTAATTTTATTAAATTGAATTTATTAATTATTATGCATTATATACAATGCATTATAATGCATTGTATAAATCATACAATGCAATCAAAGAGGATTGCATATTAAAACTCAGAATAGAAAATTATGACATTCAGAAGTTACTGATGAGGAGACCAACAAAAAAAAAGACTTGTTTCCTTAATAAAAATTAGGAAAATTATCTCTACTGTTAAAATAAACAGATTTATATGAATTAGTTTATTCTAAAAATTATTCAAAGAAATAAAAAAAATATAGACTTTTAGTTTTAGAGATACTGAGAGCTACAATAATAATAATAAACAAAAATTCTACACCCATGCCAGTTCCCTTCCCACAGTACCAGGGTTTTATCTGACTCTTTCAGATAATGAAAACAAAATTCAATTCTGTGCATTATATATGCATCTTTAGAACATCTGAAGCTGCATTTGCATAAACTTTTCTTTTTGTTTAATATTTCTGGAAGGATCTTGAAAAAATTAAATTGATATAAATACCTTAAGAGGGGGAGTGAGGAGGATGAGGCCAGCCTCTTTTCAGTGATGGTCAGCAAAAGGACTAGAGGAAATGGCCACAAACTGAAATACCAATAGTTCCATAGGAACTTAAGGAATAATTTCTTGACAGTGAGGGTGACAGAGGCCTGGAACAGGCTGCCCAGAGAGGCTGTAGAATCTTCTTTCCTGGAGATCTTCAAAACCCACCTGGACACAAGCCTGTGCCACACCTTCTTTGTGACCCTGTATGTGCAGTAAGTTTGGACTAGATGATCTCCAAAGGTCCCTTGCAACCTTTATGATTCTAAGATTCTATGATAATGCACTTCTTTAAAACAAGGTTTTAAAACAAAAAACCTTTAAAACAAGGTTTTAAAGATCACTCAACTTTTAGAAATGAAAGTACTTTTTCCTATATGCAATTACAACTTAAGCTAGATTTAAGAAACACACTTTTTCTCGTGTATATTTTTATTTTATTACTATTTCGCCATTTTTTAAAGTGCTGGATGTTAAAAGGTAACACAATCTCACGCATGCTAACCAGCAATATAAAGCAACTGGCACTACCCATGGTATGATAAATATCCAAAGCTTGTTTGTAAACAATGTCTGCATCTTTAGGCACTTTTAAGGTAATTAAAAAGAAAACATGATTGAAGTAATTCAGAGAAAGCCAAAAAGTCCAGATGTGCCAAAGTTTGTATGCAAGTTAACATTATTCAAGTGATTCAATAACAGAGAACAAGGCAGCCAGAAAGTTTTCATCAGGAATATGCCTTTATAGCAATCACATGAGCAACACGAATAGCTGTGTTTAATTATCAATTACAAATGCATGATGAGAGTTAAAAGGCCTTTTTTTTTTTTCTTTTTTTTTCCTCCATATGAAAGGTACACTGTACACTAGAGGTGCAAATTGCATGTTACTACTTCAACTATATGCATTCCGGCATCTGTAGAGAAGCAAGTCATTATCTGGCTCCACTGCCTCTTTTCCTGCTCGAGTTTGGTAATAATTGTCCAAATTTGAATTCTTCTCATGGACTGAGACATCAGAACTCAGCTGAAATCACCACTACTTTCACAAGCACTAACCAGAAAGAACCAGCAGAACTAGTACTATCTTTCGAGAATTCAGTATTTTGAACTTCCCATTTTAAGTAATCAAAAAGTAATCCTGTACTTCAATCTTTCATTCTAATATTATTTTCTATGCAAATAACAGCTGATATAGTCACTTATGCCTACATTTTTTTTCCCCATTTTTTTAATCTTCTTTTTCCTGAAGCAAAACCTAGGAAATTACACTACCAAGTGTGGTTCTGCTCATGAAGACAAGGCTACTTTTGACATACATCTGTAATAATTTTCATTCCAGTAAAGCTGAATTTTGCATTAAGCTGTTTGCCATGAAACATTTGAATAAATAACGGTGAACACTTGTGACAAAAAAGCCACTGAAGTCTGCTCTTCCCAGCTTATCCACTCTCTGCTGCCATTGCCCATCTTCATGCCCCTTTCTTTCTTTTCCCCTCTTATTCTTAGCCAAATTCTGCCCTATGCAAGTGCCCAGTTCCGGGAGGAGTGTCAGCCCTCATGGAGCCCATCTAACTGAACTGGCAGCAGGGAGAGCACATCAAATATACAGTGCTCCTCTGTCTTTCTACAGTCTTTAAATATCATACTATAATATATGAATGTGTGACAGTTAAACCACATTGTACATGACCAATAGAAACAGGAAAATATTTTCAAGCTGATCAACTAAGGAATTCTGAATAAATCTAAAGAGTTGGGTTAGATTTTTAGAAATATTTAAAACCAATGATACACTTATATAGAAGAAGTACTATAACATGTTTTAATTTCTTCTTCTTAGCAGAAGAAACTTTGGTCTCTGGTTATCCTTTTTACCATTCTAATAATGCTCTGGAAATATTAGTGTAGGAGTGGGAAAACAATATGTACCATGTAGAGAATATCTCACTACTAAATCAAACAGCTCTTCTTTCTACCAACACATCTACATGCCAAATAATCACTCATTTCTCAAAAGAGAAAAAAAAAAACATTCCAGTGTGCTATTGCCCATGTTTTGAACTTTTCCTTCTTACTAATGTACTTTCGCTGATCTTCTTCTTGTGTTCCATTATTTATCTTAACGTTTAGCTTTTGAAAGCAGATATATATTCTCGACAACTCTAATAGACTTAGAAATTTCAAAGGCTACTTAGGAATATCTCCAGAATTAATGCAATTGCTCCCATTGAAAAAGTATCTAGATAGCAATTTTGTATAAATGAACTTGAATTGTCTTTCTGTCAATTAATCAAGGCAATATTCTTGTACTCACATATAACCTGGCCAGAGGAATTTTTTTAAGATGTTAAATATGAAAAAGAAAAAATAATAACTGTTAGGACCAAGCATTTATGCAAGGAAAAAGAAATTTAAAAAATCCTTAAAAACATTAAGGAATTTAAAAACATAAAATATTTTTGTAATACCTCATAAAGCCAAACTAAAAATACATCATAGGCCATGATGAATACAAAACTATAACCATAAAATAGTACCTCCTTGACTATTTGTATATGTAAATATGTTTTGTAAATGCAGTTCATAATTACTATGAATCTAAATCAGTCAAATAGTGCCGCAGAGTCCAGGACTGCTAATCTTTTCTAAATTGGGATGTTTATTTGAATTAATATATTACATTCAAGTATCACTCTATGATCCATAAATAATAGGTATATTTTAAATTCATTTACTGTATTAGAAAAAAAAACAGCTTTTTGTCAATAATCTTGTTAATTATTTTCAGTGATGGGAGGGTAGAATTCATCATTTTGAGTTACTTGCAACCTTAAGGATATATGAAAATAGAACAAGTAATGAGAAAAAACAGGACTTAATAAGTAAATAAATAAAATAAATGCATTAAGCAGGAATTTAGTAGGTATATAAGTAATAAAATTTAAATAAAATTTAGTAAATAAAATTTAGCTTAGCATTCTTAGGCAGTGGAAACATTTCCCTTTCTTTCTAGGGTAACATTGTCCATATATATGTCTAGAAATTGAGGGCTCTTAATCCAGATGATCCTACATAATTTTTTAAGGAATGTGAGGGAATGAAGCACCTTCAGAAAATGATTCAGGTGTTAGCTAAAGATTCACTATATTTTGCCATCAGCTATGAAAATAAGTTACAGCAACAGTGTTCCTAGCTTAGGCATTTCAGTTCTCTGCTTGTGAGATGAACATCGTCATATCTATGCTGAACACATATATAAATGTTAATGTTTTTAACCTTTGCAGGCCTGCCATAGCAGATGCATCTTGCTGATCTTTCACAGAATGGAATGAATTTAAGTTAAAATATTCATCAGGCAAAGCATACAGATTGCAGAAGTGTTAATAAAAGCCTAACTTGAGCTACAGAATTTTTATTACACTCCACCATTCACAAAAAGGCCTGAAAACAAAGAAAGAAAACAAGTTCCTTGCATATCAATAGCAAAAGTAGAGAGCACTTCATTTATATGCACACACATATAAATACATGGTTATTCTGAGGAAAGGATCACAGGGCTGAGTTAACCTAAGCTGTGGTGAGCTCAGCATCTGTGGCTGCTCTTGAAGGGCACACAACCCACCTACCAGCTGCTCGCATGTTTAAAGGTTGTGTTTGGTACATGGAAGTTTATCTGTGTATCATCCTTACAGCCTTCAAGCTCACCATGAACTGTGACAGAAACCTGAATTATTCTGATAATCAAGATGAAAATGAAGTATTTTCTCTTCCCACTGTAGTAGCAAACCTCATCTTTATCACTGAAATACTGAAAGTAAACCAGTTTCTGAACTCCTTCATTTTATTCATGTTGTAGAAGGAAGTTTAATTCATGATTCTAAAGAAAACAGGAATCAATTGGTAAGCCTCAGTTCTTATTTTCCTCATCCAAACTATAGATTCTGAGAAGCCCTTCATTTTCTTATATTAATGTTACTTACTTAAAATCCAGAGTTACTATCTATAGTTGCATGATGTCTTCATGGTATAAATATCCAAAAGCTCTACTTCAGAAGATGATAAAAAGCTTGTTTCAGAATTACAGGAAACATCCTTGTAGTTTACAGATTTAAAAAATAACGATGAATGAACAAAACTACATAAGAATATAAGAAGTATTAATTTACAGCCTGCTAGGAAATGATAACGAATTCTGGCACAATCCATGAACAGGCCATTCTAGCCTCATTGTTAAGACTTATTGCAGGGGATATTGCCAAGAAAGACAGGGACATTGCCAACAAAGACAGTAATGCAAACCTTTGCAATCTACAGATCTTTTTTTAATAAAGAATGTTATATTTCCGGGGAAGTTGTTCTTTTTATAAAGCCAATTTTCGGTCTTCTACTAAATCAAAAAAAAAAAAAAAATAGTATCAACCTTTTTTGACATAAAAAAGAAGAAAAAAGTAGTTATTTCTTCAGAAAAAGTGGTGATATAATGGCATACTGGGCTCAGACAAAAGCACAGTTTTACCAGACGTACTTATAGGTGTCTTGTGACATATAGTTAGTGCAGTACATACCACACTTACCAAGCCATAATTCAGAAAAGCAAATATATAAATTAAAGGTTAAAATAAAATAAGTGCATTTCTCTGTTGAACTACCATGCTCCCAAGGGACAATACTATAAATACCAGTTTCACTCTCAGGACTTTTTAAATTTTATTTTACCTTAAGTGTATTACGTAGTTTGTGTTCATGCAACATATAATAAAATATAGTCAATTCTATTTTGTAATTTTTTACTCTCCTCCCTTTGACACAACTTAAAAAGGATACAAGTAGACAAAGAGTCTGAATTCTCTATCCTCTCTCTCTCTCCCTTATAAAGGCTGTATAAAAAATATTTATTCTTTTATGTAGGTTAGCTTAATTTCAGTTTAATTTCCCTAGTGGTGTGGCATCATTGGTACTCAGTTAAAGAGGAAATCCCTCAGACAGGATTTACCTCCTTTGGGCATTTGTTTTACTGCCTTTAATTATTGTAGCCTTGGTCAGTCTTCACATCAACTACTCCAATCCATGGAAGAAACTTACTAAAAACATATCTGAAAAAAAAATCTGAAAAGATTATCTCCACATTCCTTAACTCAATTTAAAGCATTCTTGCAAAGCCCAGATCAACTTTTTCTGGTTTTAATCCTTGAAAATTCTATGCCTGTAATTATTGATAAAATTTTTCAGAGGAAAGAAACTTTTCTCTGATGATATGAAAGGCCATATTGTTCTCCACTATTTCTTACCTGTGAAAAATATGAGACTGTTCTCCTAGTCTTAATTACCATTTATATGCCCAAGACAGATGTTATATCTTATTTTCAGAAGTGCTGTGAAAATAAGCAGAAACTGAGTGAATTAAAACTATACTGAGCTGTTAGTCACGTGCACATATGGAAACACAGATTAGGTGATCAGAGATCACTCACAGTAACATCTCCCAGGGAATTCCCTTCTCAAAGGCCACCTCATCCAGCCTTGGCTCCGCAGGCAGAGTGAGCCATAGCATGGGCTGTAATTCAAGGTAACATCAGCCTTGCTCAACTGCTTCACTCAAAGAATCTTTAAATACTGATTATTGAAAACTGCAAAACTGTAAATAGAGAATCCTAAGCTTAGTAAACTCTATATACACAGAAATAATAATGCTACTTGAATGAATCTATGCAGCACATTACAAATTATGCTAGATGTCATCCAGAGGAAGCTCAGTTTGAACACTTCAGAAATACTGGGCATTTTGCTAAGTTACATCAAAATGCTCTTGCTCAGTAACAAATAACTGTACTAGATGTTATTTACTACTTTAAATCTGGATAGAAATGATCCCAATATGTCATGAAGGAAATTATGTGTACTGTTAATATTCCTAGACTAGCAGGAGAACAAGCTGATATTTTTAAGCATCAGCTAAGCTGTCTCTCTGGGTTATATCTTTGTATTTGCAGTGCTTTAGCATAATGATTTTCAGACTATAAGATATGGAGCCTAGAGCTCTATTGATTACTTCTAAGAATCTCACAAGACATCAGAGGGAAAACACACACTGAAATAATGAGGCTCACATATGCTGAAAAATGGCTAAAAATGGTGGAGGGAGTGTGTGTGTAATGAAGCTGCATTTAGAGCATGGCCTTTCCTAAATCTACATTATTTAGAAAGAGACATCTAATTTCTGCAAAATTTCAATTACCAAAACTAATTAGGAGTAATTTAAGAGTTTGATACAAGTATTATATAATTGATGTTGAAATAGCTTAACAACCCAAATCACTTTGATTCCCAACATACATTATACTATAAAATGAGTTTTCCCTATGTGATACAAAGCATTCAATAGATGCTACATTCATAACAACCTCAGAAAAAAATATATGCCTTACTTTAGACACATACCATTGAAATCTTATATTGATAGCTAGAACTGGATGCTCAAGTTGGAGAGTTGCTAAAGTTTCTGTTACTCTTAATAAGACATTGATGACTCATGTACTGTAATAACACATTTTCCCTTTCCATGATTCAGCATGGAAAAAAAAGTGTGATTGGCAGTTAACTTGATCACAACATACTTGACTGTCATTATACTATTATTCTGATAGATTATTTCATTAAATGGCCAGAAATAGGATTTACATCAAAAGTCACATCTGCTACTGTATTTCCTTGCTACATTTTTTTGTCAGAAGAGAAAACCCATAAGAATTAATATCCAACTATAGACCATAATTTATTTCTTTCAAACTCTTCTGAGAGAAAAGAATCTGGCACAGATGATTATCAGAGTATTATCCTAAAGTCAATAAAGAAATGAATTGCTTCAGTAGAAGAATTCTCATGGAAAAATAATTCACATCCTACTAAACCAGAAGGTAAAAAAATAAATAAATTGACTTTGAACCTTTTATGAATTTACAGAGCGATAAAGGTTGTATAGCAGAAAGCCTTGTACCAGCTTTTCATAAACAACTTTCTCGTAACTCTTCACCTTGTCATCAAAAGCTAACTCTGATTAGCATATTATCAAACACCCTCAATTGGATATACAATGGTTCCTTGTGTTTAGGAAAGTAATTTTAGTATAGAAAGTACCACAGAGGGGAACTGTAATTTCTGCCAAATGTTGGTTTTGTAAAACTGGTGAAAGACAGCAGAGGGCACTGCTTATATGAACGGATGCCTGTATTTGCCTTCTCAGACTTGGGAAAACATAGGACTGCTCTATCTCTAGTATTTCTTCATACATATGCAACATGCCTGTATCACCATTCAAATCTATACTCAGTCCCCTATCTTATTTGAAAAAGAATCCAAGGAAGGGAGCTAGGTAAAACGGCTGGAAGGCAAACTTCTAGAGCTATGGGATACTTAAATAGAGTTCATCTGCGCTTCATGAAGGAAACAAATTCAAAAATTCAGTGTATAATCTAATCTCCCACATGGTATTAGTCCTAACAACTTTCTAGCAACATCCCCAGTATCTTTAGGCAGAATTATCTGAGTTAAGTTTCAGTGCTATGGAGATTAAAGGCAGCTTTAATTTTTGTTCAAAGTGAACTTCAAAAATCCAGTGACTCAGCCCATATTTCTCCATCAAAGCTTTAGAAATAAATAAGATTTAATGTCTCCTTCATGTCTGTTCAAGAATATAACAATTCAGAGTTTACTCAGAGGTCAAGTGCTAATCATGACAAGCAGAAATACAGGATCAGTAGAAACAGATTTGAACTCTCTGAAAGATAAACAAGAATTTCCTTATGAAATGATGACAACTATTTTAATTCCAGAAAGTCACGAGCAGATCATCATGATGCTGACACAGACAAGAACAAGTCTTTTCTCATTCTCATTTAAATTGCATTTAAACAAAAAAGAATCTTAAGTGCTATAAGAACCGTAACAAAAATATTTGATTACTTTTCTTTAGCATGTTTTTCTGTGTTTATGTTCAATGTTCACTGTGAAATGAGACCAATCATAAGTGGATTGGAAAGAAAGTGCTCTCAGTGTTGATAATGTCAGCACTGTTATTGTTAGGATATCTTCATATCATTATTGTTGTGATATATCTACAGTGATAGAAGTTAAATTGAAAACAAAATAACGACGTTTTAGGATAAAGAAAAATATCACTAACAGAGATTATAGGAAGATTGCCTTTCAAGACTAATATATGTACTAAGCTAATCACAAAAATATTATACTTGTGACATCAAAGACAAGGATAATCTGACCTTTTATTACTCCAGATTTCAAACTCATTGATTTGTCTGCAAGAGCATACAGGAAAGACAATTTCAGATCAGTATTTTAACTAAAGATTTTAGCTTATTACATAATAAATATGTATCATCTCCTTGGTATAAGTGTCATAATTGCCAGGTTTGGCAGTTGAGTATAATTCTTATATAAAACAAATTATATTAACAAGCAAGTAATCAGAAACTGTCCCATCTCCAAATAATAAATGCCAAACAAATAAACAAACAAGAAAAATCATACCAACCTGCAGAGCAGGACCTGGGCATCATGGCGGACAATAAGTTGACCATGAGGGAGCAGTGTGCCCTCATGGCCAAGAAGGCCAATAATGTCTTTGGGTGCATTAAGAAGAGCATCTCTAGCAGGTCAAGGGAAGTGTCTGTCCCCCTCTATCCAGCCTGGGGTGGCCACATTTGGAGCACTGTGTCCAGTTCTGAGCTCCCCAGTACAAGAAGGACATGAAGCTGCTGGAGAGAGTCCAGCACAGGTCTATGAGAATGATCTGCCTGGAATATTTGCCCTATGAGCAAAGACTGAGAGAGCTGGGCCTGTTCAGCCCGAAGAAGAGAAGGCTGAGAGGGGAACTGATTAGTGTATATAAATACCTTAAGGGAAGGAGTGAGGAAGATGGAGTGGCTTCTTTTCAGTGGTGGCCATTGATAGGACAAGAGGAAAAGGCCACAAACCAAAGTACCAAAAGTTCTGCAGGAACTTAAGGAAAAAATTCCTTGACAGTGGGAGTGACAGAGCACTGGAACGCACTGCCAAGAGAGATTGTGGAGTCTCCTCTGAAGATCTTCAAAATTTGTTTGGATGCAATGCTGTGTAACGTGCTCTAGGTGATGCTGTGTGTGTGGGTGAGTTGGACTAGATGATTTCCAAAGGTCCTTTCCAACTTTTATGATTCTATGAACCTAAGAGGAAAAAAAAAAAGCTAAACAAACCAAACAACAAAAACAGAAGCAGCAGCAGAAGAAGAAACAGAATATCAGATGCAGCAGAAGAAAGGGAAATGTGCCAGTGTAAATTTCTACTAAATCACCTCAAGCAAAACTGAGTGAGATGAAGCATGTTAAAAATTTGGCTTAATTGAATTCATAAAATAAAAAAACAATAAACTGTGATCAGGACCATAATACATTTTGTATTAGAGGGGCTTTGTGGTTGATTGTGTTATTCTCAGAATCCTGTCAGTATTAAACTGGCACTTTGCTAATCCATACATTTATAATTTACAAAACACTCTGAAAGTCTGTGCATTTGTCAACACAAAATTAAGAGCAATATTGAGGTGAGGACTCAGGTCAAGACTTCTTTACATTTGCAAAGTACAACACACTCTAATACTTCATAATATACTCATAGTTGTAAATTACAGAAAGTTAGTATTGATTCTAACTCCTCTTCTTAGGAACCAGTTACAACATCAGTATTTAAAACTTAGTTATAATTAGGGAGATAAATGTACAGTCCTCCACTAATTTTTTCACTTGGAAGCTGAACTCTGAAATGTGAACTCAACATAGACATCACTGCTCAATGAGAACTGGATCAAATTAATTTTGGAGCCCCCTTTAAAAATGTGACTTGGTTTTATTACTGTAGGTACTCTGCTGCCAGTTGGAATCTTCAGACATCGCTAAGATGTCTAAACCTCTTGTATGGGGGGGTAGGAGCCCCACAATCCTGAGAAGAATTTCTAGAACAGAAAAGATTGGAATTTTACTCCTCTACTAAAAATTCACTATCAGGAATTAGATAGATCAGTCTTTTATTGAAGAACCACTTCAAAAAAATTCAAATGCAGCCTGCATCCCAAAGCAGTAGACTTTTACTTAGGCTATACAGATAGATAATGGAAAATCATCATCAAATACATCTTTGCATTCCTAAGTGAGGCATTTGTACTTTCTAAGACTACTCCTACCACCTCTAGTTATGCAGTGTAAAAGTCTCTCTGTTCCACACTGCATAAACATCTAGTGACTGTGAGGACTTGTGACCAATTCTTAGGCAACACAAGTGCACCCCAACCCTCTTAACCACAGAGACAGCCACATACACCTGACCCATACGGGTAACCAGGTATCTAAGATATTTGCACACATTAGATTATGCAGGACATGTAGAATGGAGAAACACTCATTGTTATCTTAGAACTTAGATGACATGAACCTTTGTAACATCATGACACTGGTGATTGCCAGCACTTGCAGAAACATATACACCTACAGAGCTTTGCAATCCACAGGTACATTAATTTAGATATCTCTATTTTTGAGCAGAATTAATTGTGGAGTTCTAAGGAGTCACATTTGAAAGGTATGCTTCCTCAAGGAATCAGTAGTTAATTGTATGTTTATGCAGATGACTGTGCAGTTTTTTGTCTTTTTTAATCACTATTTATCATACTATTACAAATGCAAAGCTTCCAAACTGAATATAGTTCACATCCTGTGAGCTCCAAGCATGGTCATAATAAAGTATATTTTGTTTGCTGCCATCCGCAGAAATGCACTTAAAATCTTTTGTTACTATTTCAGTTCAAAAAGGTTGTTGGAGAAATGTAATCTAATAAGTTTTACTCTGTTTTGTGTTCTGAGTATAGTAACTTCATATCTTTGCTCAGTGAAATGAAAAGAGCACTTAAAAACATCAACTTTCTTCTGTGGTTCTGTGTTGTTTGTCTACATGCTGTTTTTTGTATCATCTGAAAGAAACAGGAAGTTAAGAATAATGGCACCAAATAGCTACTATGATAGGCTACTGTGATAGACTGATGGCTTTATACATTTTGCAAGAAGTGTTTTTATGATTTGTATTTAAATGAGGGAGAATAAGGGGAAATACAAGGTAAATTAGTCTGTGTCAGAGGACTGACATTCATGCTGATGAAATACCAAGACAGAACATTTTTGTTTATAATTTTCTCCAGATCCTGTCAGTGTCTACTTTCCATCACTTGTTTGTGATAGAATAGTGTATAGCAGAAATTTCTCCGTAGAACACTGATTCACACATTTTAGCAGATCAGCATTTAGAGTGTTATGCATCTTCAAAAAGAAATGAGTTATAGATTTCATTACTTTGTGGGTAGAACCCACACACCAAGCCAAGCCAAGACACGACTTCTCTGTGTCAGATTCCATGAAATAGTATTATTGTTTACAGATTTATAACTTTTCAAATGCATTGGATATTCAAATCTGCATGCAACTGTAGCTATTTAATAGCTAAAAAAGACAATATATATAGCATTTCACACACTATTTAGCATATTTGTATGCTTCCCTTTCATTTCTAAAATTCAGATTTAATAAATAAAATCATTAAATCCTAGAAAACAAACATTTATAACGTATAATAAATTCTCAGGAAGATATTAAATATGCTTCAATAAAACATTGTAGCACAAATACATATTTTAATCAACTACTTATGTTTTTGTTTAAAGTATTATGTTCATCACTTTCAAGTAATTTTATTAGTTTTCTGAGGTAAATTAAAAAGAATAGGTAAAACAGGCTTTTATCCAAAACTACATCTGTGGTGGTTGTAAAGTGGTTGTAAAGTTGTTTTGTTTCTTTTTTTCATTCTGAATATCACATCTGATAGATATCAGCTCAAATGCTAACCTATGTTTTCACCAAGGGAGATACTACTGTAGGGTTCATAGAGTTAATCAGTGCATGTTTAATATTAGCTTTCTATCTCAAAGTGAATTTTATACACTGAAGATAACGAGGAATATGTGTCTGGAACTCAACAGGATGTTTGCAGTTTAAGCTCAGGTCAAGAATAGAGTTCAAATGTCCTTTTTTAAAGACAATGAAATTTTATCATATAAACAAGTAAATAATTAAATAAAACATCATTTATAATTTTTTAAAAATAAATTGATATTTATCAGGACAAATAACAATGAAAAGGATTGGCTAGCTTTTTGGTGAAATACAAAGGAATGTGTAATTTTGAGGCTCACAGAAAGAGAACAGAGATATCTTGAATGTCTTCCAGGTTACAAATGCCCTCTTATCTCCAGTCCTGGAACTCTACCCTAACAGAAAAGAGTAAAATAGAACATAGATCCCTTAGGCCATTCCTTCTTAGAGCTTCCTCAGTCCCAAGGTTTGGTTCTTCTAAGAATAAAATATGATTATGGTAAGCCACACAGATGGTGTATGCAGTGTGGAGCAGTTCATGATATGCAGTTCTGGTCACTTCATTTTCCCGTGTGAAAGACAATATTGGAGCTTTTCTTACGTATGGGCCGTCCTTTCTGCATGCTTAGGTGAGATCTCCCCAGCTGAGGCTGAGTGGGTGGTGAAGTGCACAGCACATGTCCCATAGCACAGATATTGTTTTGAAATGTGAATGTGGTACAAATGAGATGTCTTTGGAGAAACTAGTGATTGAAAGTCACCACTGGGTCATTTTTCATTATCTTGCTTCCGGTAAACTGTATAGATACTACCACAATTCCAAAGTTCAGAGGACTGAATGACAAGGTAACATGTTCATTTTATGATTGACATCAAGAATCTCTGGGGGAAAATAGTTGCTAGTAAAAAATATAGCTTAGATAGCTGTCTAATCTCCATGATTATTTAGAAAATACTGAGGAAAAGCCAGAAAGTATTGACCTTTTATCAAGTTGTCAAGACAAATATATTTGTTGTTCCATTTTTCCTATAAGTATAATCAACACATCACTCAGGAGAATTTTACTCAATGATTGAATCTCTTGATTATACAAAGACCCTAATACCAGATGGATCACATATGCTTAGACATAGATACATATCTTGATAATGCTTAATCTCTATTTAATTTCACCTTAATCTCTATTTTTATGATTATTCTGCAGGACTTGGAGCTGTTTTAGAGCCCTTTGGTCTGAGTACACATCCTTGAGAACTGAATCGAAACATCATTGTATTCACAACTATCATCTTGTTTCCATGGGCAATACTTTTGTTTTGTGAGTTAGGAATCTTGCTGTACTATGAAGGACTTTTGTTCCACAATCTAACAGCATGATGAAGTACACCTTTCCTCTAAGCTTATCTAAACACAAGATAAAAGCTCTCTGTGCTGACAGCAGGAGAAAAGTGAGAGTGAATACGTGGCAAACCAGTATGAAGGTGCTGTTAATAGCTATCCATATCACATTTAATAAAATGAATGAATAAATTAATTGAAAAGCTTTAAAACTTCCCCTGTACTTTGGAACTGGCATTATTGTGAACATGGCACACCTGGAAAGCAGCTCTGCAGAGAGGGACTTGGGAGTCCTGGTTGACACCAAGTTAACCCTAAGTCACCAGTGTGCCTTAGTGGCCAAGAAGGCCAATGGGATCCTGGCGTGCTTCAGGAGGAGCGTTGCCAGAAGATCGAGGGAGGTGATTCTGCCCCTCTACTCAGCTCTGGTGAGGCCACACCTAGAGTACTGTGTACAGTTCTGGGCTCCCCAGTATAAGAGGGACGTGGAGCTTCTAGAGAGGGTCCAGTGGAGAGTGACAAAGATGATTAACGGACTGGAGCATCTCTCGTACGAGAAGAGACTGCATGAGTTGGGCCTGTTCAGCTTGGAGAAGAGAAGGCTGAGAGGGGATCTTATTAACATGTATAAATAC